>CAUYQU010085496.1:0-26786 GCA_963574635.1 Cheracebus regulus
GTAGTTGTTACTAATTAATTTTTTTTTATTACATTTTCTAATAAAAGTTTGACCAACAAATGGCTCAAAAAAAAAAAAAAAAAAAAAAAAAAAAAAAAAAAAAAACCTGTCTGACAACACAGAACCTAAATTTTCTTACCAAAACAATCAGAGATTTTTCTTTCACTGCCTTATTATTAGATCCAGACCTAAAAATTCTGTAATCCTATGTTTCACCCACATGTAAGAAAGGAACTAAAAAGCAGACAGTTTTATTTTAACCTCTTTTACTTAACAGTCACTCTTTTGTTGATACAGAGGACCAGAAGACTTTTTCTTTATGCACTAGGGTTTTTTTGTTTTTAATTAACAACTTTTTTTAAGTCTAAGATATTGATATTACATGGTTACTCTCTTTTCTGCTTTTCATTGTTATGCTCTTCAACTATTTTAACAACAAACAGAAAATAAACTAAAACAAACAGATGCCCATTACCTAAAAATGTCCACTATTTTTTAAGCAGATGTTGTGGCGTGCACAATGAATGAGGTGTCAGAAGACCCAGGCTGCAGTCCTAGACACTCATCACTCTGTGACTTGGTACCAAGGTCACAGCATTCTCTCAGCATCTGTTTCTCAGATTTAAACAAAAAAGGAATGGAAGTCATGCCCCTACATTTGCTCACAAGACTGCTGCAAAGCAAGGTCACATAGTAAGAAACATTTGCTATCGCTACAGACTAGTACTTACCAGAAACATGGAAAACATTTTTACCACCTTATTTGATTTAATCTGCATCACACAAAGGGACTGAGGAAGGGGTGACGCTAAAATAAGCAGTCAAAACACCCAGCACACTCAGCAACAGAGGCTATGAAAATCAACATGTGGGTAAGGTTGGGAATGAAAGAAAAAGGAGACATCATGGCTTTGTGGAGAAAGAATTTAGCCAAGAAGCAACATCACACCCAGCAAGCTTAGAATAGAAATACCATCGTTGATACATGGTATAGTATTATACCAAATGCTGCTGTGTTTTGTTGTTGAATCTTAAAATGTAGGTAATTATTTCTTCCTGCATTTGTTCTTAATGTCATTATAGAGTATTATTGCTTCTTTGAGTTCATAAGATTTCTTCTGGTGAAATAATACAAATTTCAAAGGAAACTATTCAAGCAGGATTCAATAAAGAATGGAGCTGTTTTTTCCAACACTGCATTACAGAAAAAAATATATTTATCAGCATAATCCAAAAAGTTCCATCAAAGATCAAGCTAAATACAACGTGAAATTTTTTCTTATAAATCAGACATTACAAAAACTGAAATGAGTGTGGGCCAGGCAGTCATCTAATGAGTGAAGCAGGCTGGGACAGAAACACAATCAGGAGTGGCAGGCAATTAAAACCAGATAGTCTCCGTCTACTCCAGAGAAGAAGGCAGCCATTACTCAGCGCCAGAACATTTTTGCCTTGTGAGAACACAGGCCCTGTATGTTGGCTGTGTCTTCTGATTTCTCTGGAACTGCTAAAAAAGCCAATGATCTTTATGGTGGCAACATATTTTCTTTTAACTGTAACAACATGAGTAAGCCAAACAAAATTTATCAGTTGAAATATGGTAGAAGTCAGCTTTCTGTTACAAAACTGCACATGCAAACCTTTTTTAAAAAGTAGAGCTTCTACTTAAAACAGCATTATGGGTCAAAAAAAAAGACATACATTGTATAAACGGTAGAAAAGAAGAACCTGAGATTCACAATTCAAATGACCAGATCTTACAAATACCATCAGGGGTAAAAACTATATACATCTGTCATTACAAATCACTGGGTTAAAAAAAGGAAGAGATGATTCAACCACTGGTGCTGGCATGACTGTTTAACTACTGGGAGGCAGAAAGAGAACCTCACCTCAAAAATTAATTCCAGATGGATTGAAAGAGTCACAAGTAAACACTAAAGCCATGAAAAAGAAAATATTTTCAACAAATCTCAGAACAGAGAAGGATCTTCTAAAGTTAAAAAAAAAAAAGGGGGGGGGTGGGGGAAAAAGCCATAAGAACGTGTAAATATCAAAAAATTCACAATAATCAAGCAAAAGGGCACACAGCAAAGAGGGGAGGATTACAACCAACATGTAAGAAGGTAAGGAAACATTCGTAATGAATAAAATATTCTTCATTGAGCAGGTTATTTGCAAAAAAACACATTAATACTTCCACTGAAAAATGGGAAAAAAACAAAGAATCATAAAATGTTTAAACATAATTGTGAATGGTCCATTTTTCTATAGGGTACTAGATTATTTGGCTTTAAAAAAAGAATTATTTTCAAGTTACTAGATGACTTTTTTTGAGTTTTCTGTATTTTCCAATTGTTTAGGATGAGGAAATTAAAAAGGCTTATTTTCAAGCTATAAAATTAAATAATGTTTAATGTTGGACTATCCTAGAGAAGAACTTAAATATGACAGGTCCTTGAACAGCATAGTTTCATTATAACATTAATAAGGGGAAAATGGCCGGGCACAGTGGCTTACACCTGTATACCCAGTAGTTTGGGAGGCCAAGGTGGGTGGATCATAAGGTCAGGAGGAGTTTGAGACCAGCCTGACCAACATGGTAAAACCCCATCTCTACTTAAAATACAAAATTTAGTCAGGTGTGGTGGCACACGCCTATAGTGGCAGCTACTTGGGAGGCTGAGGCAGGAGCACTGCTTGAACCCAGGAGGCAGAGGTTGCAGTGAACTGAGATCGCGCCACTGCACTCCAGCTTGGGTGACAGAACAAGACTCCGTCTCAAAAATAAATAAATAAAATAAAATAAGCAAAAAATAAAAACTGATTCATGACTAGGGTTTCTGTCCATGTGGGGTCTGCATTCTCCCATATCTGTGTGGGTTCTCTCTGGGTGTCTATGATTTCCTCACACATCTCTTAGGTCAGTTCACCAGCATGTCTAAACAGTCCTGTGTAAGTGAGGGCAGGATCATGTCCTGTCCAAGGCTGGCGTCCACTTTGCACTCTGAGCTGCTGGGATGGGCTCTAGACACCTCCAACCCTGAACAGGAATAAGTGAGCTTACCCTGTTTTTATTAATCTTTCCTAAATGTAGGCATAGTTCACATTTATTTCAATACTTAAAAGTGTTGTGGTCTTTATTTAGAAGTTTGGTGATGTTGAGGTCAGGAGTTTGAGACCAGCCTGACCAACATAGTGAAACCCCGTCTCTACTAGAAATACAAAATTAGCCGGGCGTGGTGGTGCATGCCTGTAATCTCAACTACTTGGGAGGCTGAGGCACAAGAATCGCTTGAACCTGGGAGGCGGAGGTTGTAGTGAGCCAAGATCGCGCCATTACATTCCAGCCTAGACAAGAAGGAAACTCTGTTCTGTCACACACATACACACACACACACACACACACACACACACTTTGGTGATGTTATTGAGACCAGAAATATGCCATAAAAACTTAACTTTTGGCTGGGCACCGTGGCTCACACCTGTTATCCCAGCACTTTGGGAGGCCAAGGCAGGCAGATCACGAGATCAGGAGTTCAAGACCAGCCTGGCAACACAGTGAAACCCTGTCTCTACTAAAATACAAAAAATTAGCTGGGCATGGTGGCAGACACTTGTAATCCCTGCTACTCGGGAGGCTAAGCAGAAGAATTGCTTGAACCCGGGAGGTGGAGGTTGCAGTGAGCCAAGATCACACCACTGCACTCCAGCCTGGGTGCCAGAACGAGACTCCGCCTCAAAAAAAGAAAAAAACTTTTCTTTAAATCAGTTGGCCCATGGTAAAACTGGCTTCCTTGTGTGTTGTTCTACTTCAATTCAGTTTCCAAGAACCTACTGATAATGTTAAGTGAGGATTTACTGTGCTTTCTTAGAGAATCCAATTCCTCCCCACCCCACATACGGGAAACAAGATTCATGCTGCATGTAATATAATCAGCTGGAACCCTTTTTAAAACACAATCTTGTATTTCCAAGCTAACCATAGTGCTGTGATCCCTTGTTCTTATCTGTCCCTGGTGTGCCAACATCCCATAGCCGAGCTCAAATCCCACCTCTTCTATGAAGTCCTCCCTCCCCACTCCAGCAGGCAGAAAGTATGCCTTCCCTTAACTCCCACGCAAGTGTCACCCCTTCCTACTTGACATTTCATTTGCCCTGTCCTACTCCAACCGACCCCTTTCCTTTAAGCTCGTCTAGCCTCTCTGAAGAGATGAGAATTCAGCTTCCATCCTCACAGAATGGAGCACTTTAATCCACACCCAGGAGGGTGCCTGGGAGACACCTGTCAGAGCACTGGTGAAGAGCCAGCACAGGACTGCAGCAGCACCAACACTGGCAAAGTGACACCTCGGCTCCTGCACAGTGGATCCAGAGTCACCAATCCAGTGCCTTAGCACTATTTGTCCATAAGGGTCATAAGTCACATGCTGTGGCATGTCAACCCTAAACCTAGTATGCAGAAAATAGAAAAAAACCTGAGCAATTTTTTTTTTTGACAGTCTCACTCTGTCACCAGGATGGAGTGCAGCGTTACCATCTCGGCTCACTGCAACCTCTCCCTCCCAGGTTCAAGCGATTCTTCTCCTGCCTCAGCCTCCCAAGTAGCTGGGACTACAGGCACACACCACCACACCCAGCTAATTTTTCTATTTTTAGTAGAGACAGGGTTTCAGCATGTTGGTTAGGATGGTCTCGATCTCTTGACCTTGTGATCCACCCACCTTGGCCTCCAAAGTGCTGGGATTACAGGCGTGAGCAACCGTGCCTGGCCAAAACCTGAGCAATTCTTGTTTGGCAAGGCGATAGGAAGCAAATCATGAATAGGATAATAAAATTACTCTACGAATACCAGGCCCCAAACTAGACACCTGAAATATGTTATCAAATTCACTTAATTCTCACAATAACCTTCTGAGACAGGTGTCATAACGAAACTCTGTTCTCAGACCAGGGGACTGAGACTTAAAAGCCTTAAGTCACTTGCCCCAAATCACATGGCTAATTAAGGCACCGAAAGAGGATTCAAACTGGGAAGAATTAAGTCTTCCTGAAAGACTTTCTAGTGCTCTAAAGATGAGATGGTAGGGCACATCCCAGGGCACCTATGCCTACCCCTATTACAGCACTTTTCACAGTATATTTTTACTGCTTTTTTATTTGACAGTCTCACAAAGCGTTGCTAACTTCTTAAAGGCCGGCCAGTGTTGTAATTCACAGCTGTATTTCAGGGCCTCTAACACCATGCCGTATGATAAGCACTAGTGTGTTTTATTACTGAATCAAAGAAATGTAATTAAACTAAATATTATTTCTGCTCTATCAAACAATGTAATATGGGAAATTATTCAGACAGGTTTATTTTTTACTCATATTTTGTAGTAATTTACAGAATCTTTTAAAGGCTATTTTTATTTAAAACGTGTTCATGAGGCTGGGCACCGTGGTTCAAGCCTATCATCCCAGAACTTTGGGAGGCTGAGGTGGGAGGATCACTTGAGCCCAGGAGTTCAAGACCAGCCTGGGCAACACAGAGACACCCTCTCTCCACAAAAATAATTTAAAAATTAGCCAGGCTTGGTGGCGTGCACCTGTAGTCCTGGCTACTCAAAAGATTATTTGACCCAGGAGTTCAAGGCTGCATCCCAGTCTGGGCAACAGAATAAAATCCTGTCTTTAAAATATATATATATATTTTAAACCCTATTACCAGACCTCTACTCCAAATTTCTTTCCAAGACTATGACTGAGATATCTATCTATCTACATATATGTAGATACATATATATGTAGATAGATAGATATCTCAGTCATAGTCTATATATATATATATATATATATATGTAGATAGATATTTCAGTCATAGTCTATATATATATGTAGATACATATATAAATATACAGATAGATGGATATCTCAGTCATAGTCTTGGAAAGAAATTTGGAGTAGAGGTCTGGTGATAAGCTTAGGTGATAAGTAGTAATCTGCAAAATGAACATCTATTAACTTTTCTGCTTAAAATTTTTATTCTATTGGATAAAATTATAATTGGCTCTTTCCAAGATGGCATCTGAAGAGATTCTATTATCAATACAGTTAGTCACATCCACTTGACATCTGTGTGCTGCTGCTTGCCCAAACCCACATTTTCATTATGTGGTCAAATGTCCAAAAAAGCAATTTAAATTATCCCACATAACTCTTACCATGTTCTGGTATTTCTCAGAGTTTTTACTATGGTATTACTCAAAGCTTGGCTCCTGTGTTGTTCAGGAACTGTACTGGTTCCTGTAGATACCCACAAAGTACCGTTGGACATTTGGCAGTAAGTGCCAAGCTCAAGAGGGGCAAAAGAGCTTCAGAAGAAGGTAAGAACTGAGCTAGGCCTTGGAGAAACCCTTAGTCACTTCATATGATGCATCAGGGAACAACCTGTGCCCCGTGACGGCAAATGGGCTTTTTGAACAAAAGCTAGAACCCAGCAAGCATCTAAGAAAATGCAGCAGAATCTATAAAAAGGAGGGATACATCCAAACCAAACAGGGCTCAAGGAAAGGAGATCCAAATACAAACAAAACAGTAGACAAGAATACCTGGGGGCTTTTCAAGATCTAATTTACAGAAACCACCTAGCCACTTGGAATACGTTTAAACCACAGTTAAACATGTAACTGGGCTTCTGGAAACCAGAGAAGGCAGGAGCATAGGGAACTGAGAGAGCTTCAGGCAAGGACACCACCACCATCAGATGGGAAACAGGAGAAGGGGAAAGAGAGGATAAACATGTTGACCCCGTATCTAACGATTCTGATGTGGTCAACTTTTAAAGACCTTTTTCTTAAATCCCATGGGAGAACTGTTTTATGCTGTTTACAAAAAGCTCTTTAACCTAAGAGAGTAAAGTCTTTTTAAAGTATCCCATGTAAGCAGATTAATCAGAGGAACAAGACTGTGTGCTTGCCAAAATATGACTGAATGTTTAAGCAGCACAGATGTGGAAAGTAATTCAAATACACAAACTTAAACCCTGTCTTGTTTCTTCTAGAATTATCAGTTGGATAGGCCATGTATTAAGTATCTTATCTATTAAGGCAGGGTAGAGGCTGGTAGAGAATTTAAAAAAAAAAAAAAGCATAGCCTTTTAAAAGATTTAACAACCTAATAGAAGGGATAGATGCTTATATATCGTTACACAACATAGGCAACCACCTTTCTGTACTGTTTATTATGGTATACAAAACTGCCAGGAAAAAGGCCTTCTCCCCATGACCCACAATGACTGGCTCTTCACAGGCAACATCCATAGGTACAAAAGTCAACACACATACTGTACTGAACAAGACTGTACATAACATAAATTCTTTATAAACTTGAAGCCAGAAGAATAAGGAGGGATACATAAATAGGACTTCAGGAAAGAATTTGGTCATTAAATAGCTCAAAACAGAATAAACTACTGTATGAAAGAGAAGATAAACATGTTGATCCCGTATCTAAGGATTCTGATGTGGTCAACTTTCAAGACGTTTTTCTTAAATCCCCATCTGAAAATCGTCTTAGGCTGAAATTGTCACCATTTCTCCTTTTAAAAGGATTAGTTTATCATGTAAGTTTCTTTGTAGGATACTTTATCTTGCATGTTTCTGAGCAAATATAACATCAGAAGCTGCAAAGTTTAGTGGGGAAAATGAGTCAATAGAAGATGCAAGGTCAGACATTTCTAAATTCCAGTAGGGTAGACGGCAAGTAAAAGTAAATATATTCACTCGCACTCACTTTTCATTTCCATAATATAACCTTCACACATACAGCACCATCCAATTCAAATGAGAAAAATAAGAAATAGATAATGTTTACATGGAATACCTGCCAATGCAAGTTAAGAGAATGAACCAATAGGCTCAAGCCCTAAAACAGCTTCAAGAGATACAATCAAAGAAAACAAAATCGTACAACTATTAAACGACAGTCAGATCCCCCAAGCCCTTCATTTTACAGATAAGAAACTAAAGCCAATTACTTAGTCAAGGTCACAGAAGTGAAAGCTGACCTCCAATCTCCTGCTCCAAAGTCAGAGAGAACAACCCAGCTGCCTGCAGCACAGAAAACAATCTAAGGAAAGGGGTCTGGGGTGGTGTCCCCAATGATCTCCCACTGTTCACAGGATCTAAGCCTCAATTCATAGCCCTTCATTAAAAAGCATAATACAGTATGCCAAAAAGAAATGTCTAATATTTTCACAAGTCACTTAAATGAGAATTCATTCCATAAACAGCAATCACAGCACTGGAACTCCTGGGGCTCATCTGTATAGTCAAGCTACTAAAGCCACAGTGTTTATTTCCACCAAGGGATTTCAGTCATTTCTTTTAGAAGAAAAAACCTCACATCCTCAGCCATGTGGGGGGAAAAAAACATAAATATAAAAACTCCCTTCCCTATCTAAAATTGATGTTAATTCCCCTCTCCTTGGGCCAAGCCAAAAATGGTCAACAACATGCAAATGTTACTTTTTCTTTCTCAAGTACATACACAAAATTCAGGAAAGACTGGGGGAAATTATGTCTCTGAGGTGATTTCAAAGCTCAGATTGCAAATTTTAAATAAGTTGCTAAATATATCCCAGGCTCCCTGTGGCAAAACCGCTGCATTATTCCTGGAAATCATGGTTAAATCCCAGATTCCTGAGTACAGAGTATGTGGTTCACTCACCTTTGAATCCCCAGCACAATACTATACAATACACAATATAACGCACAATACTGTAACAATACTGGCACGTAACAGAGGCTCAATAAATTTGTTAAATTGAAGGAAATTACATCCCAATAACTTAATCGTCCCTTCCTCGTTTCAATGGCATCATGGTGTGGCAGTGTCTCTAATCTTAAACCTTATTGTAATGCTACACTCCATAAAACTAGGATGTGTACAGCAATAACTACACTCCCCCCAGTGATAAGCTCCTTCCATTCAGAGCAAATGTGTTGTTTGGTTACAGATATTTTTTAAACTCTATATGGAAAGGCGTAGCCCAGGAAGATTACTAGAGGTTTTACCACCTTGTCCAGGTGTTTTTATTCTGTTTTCAATTCCATATCCCCCAAAGGGGGAAAAGCACATTTCAAACATAAAACAACAGATGGTTTGCTCCGGCATCTCCTTCAAAGCTGCCAAAGTTGAATAAAGTGTACAGCGAAGCAGCAGAGGCACCTATGTTTTCTGTTTACAAGTGTATTCAAATTAGACACAAACCTTTACAGCTCCAAGTTGTTCTTTTCTGAATTTTTCCAAGGGTTTAATCAGGGTTTCAGTTACACTTAATGCCTAGAGAACAAGAGTGATAACAAAAAAGCATAGCATTAGGTTTCCAAAAAGGAAAAAATTAGTACTTCATTTCCCTCTTCCACCCCACCCACAAAGAAAATGAACAACATATTTAACTGCTTTATCTCACTCTGCCAATGCAACAATTAAATCACTTCAACTTACTAAAGCACTAGAACTCCATAAATATTTTCGGGGAAGAGGAGGTGGGCAGATTGCCAGTGAAATGTGCAACACAGTCCCAACTCTCTTCGACAAACAGCACAGGCCTGTCTGTAAACAACAAAGGGGTCTATCACATTCATTAACAGAACACTTCTGTTTGAGATTGTTTTTTCCTTCCCCCTCCTTAGAAATTTTAAATTCAATTACATTCCTTTATTGATAATCAGACTACATTATGTAAAGAACTAGGACTGTGGCTACTTGTTCAAATACAACCAGTCTGCCCTTCATTACAGAAACCTCCTAAGGATTCAAGGTATATCAGCAAAGCAGAGTCACTGCAGGCTCAGGAAAAAGTCAAATGCTCGGGTGGGCTTGCAAACATGGGATCAGGGAGGATCAACATGAGATAAGTCACACACAGGCTCCACCCACAACCACAGTTATTTCTTATGTTGGCTGGTTTGGGGCTTTTCATGTTAAGCCACAAAATGCTGAAAATGCAAGTAAAAGAAAATATTCATCAAAAGAAAACATACTTGGTAACAATATACTGGTGAGTAGTGGCATTACACCCTCTGCTTCCAGGAGACCAGAAATATCCAAAATAGAAAAGAAAATCTCAAAACACTATTTAAGAAGGTGCCATCCCTCTTTTTAGAAAGGCGCTCAAACATCCAAGCTTAACATTACAGCAAAATAAGTGATTTGGAATAGAAAAGGATCCTTAATTTAACCAAAGGCTCCTCAGCCGTGTTTCATTACGTGAAGGTTTCTCCCAAAAAGACCATTCATACTCTAAGGTAGGGACACTCAAAATAAGCAAGTATACCCACATTCAAGATGCTGAGTTTCAACTTTCTACCCCAGGCTTACCCCTGGAATCCCCTCACTGCCACCTGGATAATTTGCTGCTTGGGTATAAAATAGCTGGGACAACAGAGATCTAAAAGAAAGAATTAAGAACCACCACCACCCAGGGAAAAGGGATCCTCTTTCAAAATATCATTTTATCCTCTCTCCATTTTAGACCATGTGACCTACAGCAATGACAAACCAAAGAGTCCAACAAAGCACCATAAGCCAGGAATCCTGACTCCCCAAATAATATGGAATGCCCCACATTCCATTTGAGAGTGCAGATACAAGAAGTTCTGGCATACATGAGCACGGTGAATCAATTTACACAGTGCCTCATAAATTAACTTCAGGTATACTTATGTGAGCACCTGTATCATTTTTTAACTTCCCACATCTGCATCTAACCAACTAGTGTCCCCAAATAAACCTCCATGTAAAATGTCTTCTGCAAAACTGCTACACTCAAGAAAGAAGTCAGCCCAGAATGAACTGCAGGGATCACAGAAGCTAATAACTGCTCAAGTTCACAGAAAATAGGAACAGGGATTCCCAGTCACGTAAGTCTGGGTGGCAATAAAAGTACCAAAGAGGTGCTTCCTCAAAGCTGCCATCTTAATAAACTTTAATATTTACTTTTTTTTTTTCTGAGATGGAGTCTCACTCTGTTGCCCAGTCTGAAGTGCAATGGCGGGATCTCAGCTCATTGCAACCGCCACCTCCTGGGTTCAAGCGATTCTCATGCCTCAGCCTCCCGAGTAGCTGGGATTACAGGCATGCACCACCATGCCCAGCTAATTTTTGTATTTTTAGTAAAGACAAGGTTTCACCATCTTGGCTGGGCTGGTCTCGAACTCCTGACCTCGTGATCCGCCCGCCTCAGCCTCCCAAAGTGCTGGGATTACATGCATGAGCCACTGTGCCCAGCCAATATTTACCTATTTTACTAGATAAATAGCTGTTGAGCATGCAATGCCAGTTGACAGGGATATAGCTACGAACAAAATAAGCACAGCCCCCTGCCTTCATGGAACTTGTTTAGTAGAGAAGACGTAAACTGGATACATGAACACCTAAGGAGATATGTAAGTGCTCATTCTAGTAATTCCTTCCAATGAAGAAAAGTAGGAGTACGGTGAGGAATGCATTAGAGAAGGTATAAGGAGAAATGTGCACGAAAAGAGCTTCTTCAAAGTAGTGACATTTAAGCTAAGACCTAAAAGGTTAGAAGGAATCCATGATGCAAAGGGCAAGGGAAATTGTCTCCAGCTGAGATCAGCAGAGGCAAAGGATGAAGGTGAGGAGTTTGAGCATTACAGGAAATGTCAAAAGGCCAGACTGGCTGGAGCACAAGGAGCAATGAAGTGAGCTTGTAAAGCTGAGTGATGGCAGGGGATCAGAGCGTGCTGGGCCTTGTGGGCTCTGGGAAAGGGTTAGCATTTTATTTGGGGTACAGTGGAAAGCCACAGGAGGGTTTTTAAGCAGTGAACTGACACAATGATAATTAGAGCTTTTCAAGATCACTCTGGCTGCTGAGGAAGAGATGAGAGGTACAGAAAACTGGAAGACAACAGACTGGTTAGGAGGCTCCTAGAGTGGTACAGGAAGAGATGGTGGTGGTTCAAATGAAGGCAACCGACAACAGAAATACAGAAAAGTAGATTTGAGAGAGATTTGCAGGTGGAGTCAAAGTAATGAGAGACTGACCAAATGGAAAAGGTGGAGATTTCCAGGATCCCTCCCAGATTTCTGGCACAAACAAATGAAGAAATAATACTATTTATTGCCAGGCACAGAAAGACAAGCATCACATGCTCTCACTTATTCATGGGATGCAAAAATCAAAACAATTGAACTCATGGGGACAGAGAGTAGAAAGATGGTTACCAGAAGCTGAGAGGTATAGTAGGGTGGAGGTAGGGATGGTTAATGGGTACAAAAAAATAGTTTGAAAGAATGAGTGATAACCTAGTATTTGATAGCACAACAGGTTAACTATAGTCAAAATAATTTAATTGTACATCTTACAATCTAATTATACTCTTTCAATTATCTTAACTCCAAGGATAAATGCTTGAGGAGATGGATACCCTATTTTCCATGATGTGATTGTTTTTTTAAGGCAGAATCTTGCTCTGTCGCCCAGGCTGGCGTGCCGCGGCGCGATCTTGGCTCACTGCAACCTCCCCTGCTGGGTTCAAGGGATTCTCCTGCCTCAGCCTCTTCAGTATCTGAGATTACGGGCATGTACCACCACATCCAGCTAATTTTTGTGTTTTTAGTAGAGATGGGGTTTTACCATGTTGGTCAGGCTGGCCTCAAACTCCTGATCTTGTGATCCATCCGCCTCGGCCTCCCAAAGTGTTGGGATTACAGGCATGACCATGATGTGATTATCATCCATTGCATTCCTGTATCAAAATATCTAATATATCCCATAAATATATATACCCATTATGTACTCGCAAATCTTAAAAATAAAAAATTTAAAAATACAGAATAAAGAATACTATTTACTGAAACAGGGAAAATCTTGAGGGAAAGCATCTAGGAGCACATACTAAGGGCTCATGTTAAATCCGAGATGCTCAGAAACGCCTAAGATCTTAGTAAAACGGGCTGTCAGAGACACAGGCCCACAACCTAGAAGAAACACTTAAGTCAGAGATATAGATTTTGTCATCATCAGCAAGTAGATGGCATTTGAAGTCATGCAAGTAGGTAGGTAAGATGTTAGAAGAAAGGAAATGTCTCGGGCCAAGTACTTAGATCAG
Source organism: Cheracebus regulus (assembly GCA_963574635.1). Taxonomy (NCBI): domain Eukaryota; kingdom Metazoa; phylum Chordata; class Mammalia; order Primates; family Pitheciidae; genus Cheracebus; species Cheracebus regulus. Next base: position 13,128 of record CAUYQU010085496.1, read on the forward strand.
GAAATGAAAGAACAGAGGGAAATGATGACAATGAGACTGGAGGAAGCTACCAAAGTGTTGGATGAAAGAAGAAGGGGGTTCAGCCGTGTAGGTGCAGAGACGTTAAAGAAAGAATGAGAGCTCAGCAATATCCATGGCAAGGTGGCAGAAAGGGCCAGGCTGGAGTCGAATTATGACTGACAGGTGAGACCACGTGGGGCGCAACACTTCCTCCAAGAATGGCCATGCAGGGCAGTGCAGAGAGAGAATGACTGCTGAAAGGGAGCATGCCATGAAGTGAAGGCATGTATTCTTTCAAGACAGAAAGCTGGTATTTAAGAGATGGGATCACATCTTAATGTCCATGTGAAGAATCCAGAAAGAATGGTTCAAAGTCTCTAACATAGGAGGAGAAGGGATGTTGAGCAGGCATGGAGGGGTAGCCTGTCACAGAAGTGAAGATCCTTCCTTCCCTTGTGATAGAAAGAGAAAAGGGGTGCCAGCAAAAATGGATTTGTGGACTTTGTGACAAAAAGCTGAAAGTTGCTACCAAAAGGCTACTTTTTCCACGAAGTACAAAGCAAGGTCACTTGCAGAGAGTTTGGGCATGAGAAGTTTCATGGTCGACTAACAGAGAGGAGAATGAATGAAAGAATCATTACAGATGGGACAGCACTTCTTAGAGAAACAAGAAGGCCTTTTGAGTTAGGTGAGGAGGAGTTTATGAAGAGATCATCTGCCTTGCTGTGGGATTTTCTCCAGCAAGGAAGGGAGAAGGTGGGTGGCTGAGTTCATCCTGGGTGAGTGTTTCTAAGAGATATGAACGCGTCACCACAGTATGACGTGGTAGGCAAAGTGCTGGCAAGCTGCAGAGAGCTACTGGGGAACAGAGGAGGAAGGCCCCCAGGCTAAGAGCAGACTTCCTGAAGGAGACCAAGCACGGCTCAGCCTGAAACACAGGGAAGGTGTTCTCCAGGCAAAGGAGAAGAGTTTCCAAAAGGCCCTCCATGTGGAGAGGGGAAAACAGCAATTCTAGGGCATGGAACCTAAGCAGCTCAGTATCACTAAAGCAGATGAAGAAGTCAGAGAGGATCACAAAACAAGGCTAGAGATATCAGATGCTCTCCATTAGCCATCAGAATGGGACCCAGGAAATGCTCAGAAGTAGATGTGGGTTATCAATAAAACAGGCCTTTTAAAATAAGAACCCCCTTGGCCGGGCATGGTGGCTCACAATCGTCATCTCAGCACTTTGGGAGGCTGAGGTGGGTGGATCACCTGAGGCCAGGAGTTTGAGACCAGCCTGCCATTATGGTGAAACCCCGTCTCTACTAAAAATACAAAAATTAGCCAGGCATAGTGGTGGGTGCCTTTAATTCCAGCTACTCAGGAAGCTGAGGCAGAGAATCACCTGAACCCAGAAAGTGGAGGACTGTAGTGAACTGAGGCTGCACCACTGAAATCCAGCCTGAACGACAGAGTAAGACTGTCTCAAAAAAAAGGAAAAAAAAAAAGAAAAGAACCCCAAAACTCCATACTCTGGAGTATACACTGTCTTTCCCCAAAAGAACCAGTCTACAAAGATTACACAAGAGCAATTTTAGGTCATTTTATTTTTTGTTCATCTGGAGAATTCAATGCAATATCCATCTGAGCTCCAAAGGCTAACACTAGAGTAGAAAAAGAATATAAGGGTTTCATGGCCAGGTGTGGTGGCTCACCCCCCACCCACTCCATAATCCTAGCACTTTTGGAGGCCAAGGAGGGCAGATCACTTGAAGTCAGAGTTCGAGACCAGCCTGGCCAATATGGTGAAACCCCATCTCTACTAAAAATACAAAACAAATTAGCCAGGTGTGGTGGCAGGCACCTGTAGTCCCAGCTACTCGGGAGGCTGAGGCAGGAAGAATCACTTGAACTCAGGAGGCAGAGGTTGCAGTGAGCCAAGATCACACCACTGCATTCCAACCTGGGCAACAGAGCGAGACTCCGTCTAGGGGGGAGAACATAAGGGTATCTGCCTTCCTGTCTTCAGATCAATAAGCAAATTTCCAAAACAAAGATAGTAGTAGTTGTGGCAAGTAACACTATATTCAACTCATTTTAAAAAATTTTATTAAAAGTTTTTTTTTTTTCCTTGAGACGCAGTCTCACTCTGTCACCAGACTGGAGTACAGTGGCGTGATCTCGTCTCACTGCAACCTCTGCCTCCTGGGTTCAAGCAATTCTCCTGCCTCAGCCTCCCAAGTAGCTGGGATTACAGGTGCATGCCACCACCCCAGCTAATTTTTGTATTTTTAATAGAAACAGGGTTTCACCACATTAGCCAGGATGGTCTCAATCTCTTGACCCTGTGATCCACCTGCATCAGCCTCCCAAAGTGCTGGGATTATAGGTGTGAGCCACCGCGCCGGCCAAAAATATTCTTAAGAGCTTAAAATTCGTTATGATTTTCCTTATTTAGGAAAGTCTGATTTTATTACTGAACCTAAAAAATTCTACTTAAGAACAAAATAATAAAGAAGCCAATAAATGTTTCAATAAGGCAATGTCAGCTGAGCAATAAGAATTTTCTTTTTCTCAAAATAGATTGGAATCTCCATGGAATCTCTCAGTTCCTTTTATAATTTCACAGGAATATTATATAATATTTGTTAGTAGTGTTACTGATGTTTCCTAATGGTGAAACATGATTCTTCTTCCCCAGCAACAAATGAATACCAAGTCCAGGACTGTCCCTGAAACTTAAAAGGCAATTTACAATGATGACAGTTTCCCAATGTCAAGGAGACAGCTGCAGTAATAATATTGAGAAAAGTTTTCAAATACTAAGGTATTAGAAATCAGATAAGAAAGAGATCAAGTACAGAATGTGACTTTATAACCACACATACAGATTACATAATCATATTCCTGTAAAATATCTGAACCAGCTAAGAAAAGAAGTCACAAAATGCCTTTGCTCATGAGCCTTGGAAAGGGTTTTGGACAGTTCTGCTTGGAAACAAAAGGCAGCTGACTGAACATAAAGTAATCAGATGCTCTCTCCTCAGAGCAGGAATCAGCCAACTTTTTCCAGAAAAGACCAGGTAGTAAATAATTTAGGCTTTGCAGCCATGCAGCCTCAGTTCCAACTACTCACCTCTGCTGTGGTGGCATAAAAGCAACCACAGAGAGCAGATGAATGATGGTCGCAGCTGTGTTCCAACGAAACTTGACTTACAAAAAGAGGAAGCAAGGTAGATCAGGCCCATGGGTCATCATTTGCCAAACCCTGCCTGAGAGGATTATCTTGCGCATCATGGCAATAAAATGCTCTATTTATGCGTATCTTACATTTTTTAAAAATACACATTTACCATATTTGCAGAAAACCATAAGTTGGAAAGGAAGGTAGAATGCTGGATAAAGAAACACGGTCCAAGGAGCTCTTGAGCTGAAAACAGATGTGTCGGGAACAGTTTATGTGAATTTCATATTGGGCTCAAACCCCCTAAAATTTTCCGTTAACTTAAAGTTTAGCATAAGCCAATACAGTCACAAATTGGCCCTGTGACATACACAGGTTACACATACTGCTTGAATCCAAACAAGGTAAGCACTCAACTGCATCCCATCAGATCACAGCTTACCTCAACAGCATGGTTATACTACATTTTAAAAGAGACATTTCCAACTAGTGTAAAGCAGGAATGTGATCAGAATGCCAAAAAGGTTTAGGAGGAAGAAATTTTAAAAACTAGACATGTTTCATGTGAGTGGGGAGGAAGAGAACATTTAGTGGAAACATGAAAGCTGTCTTTAAATATTTAAATGGGTACTGCATGAGAGAAGAAAAATCATTCTGATTTGCTTAAAGGGAGCAAAGTCAGGTTTGATGGGTAGAAGCTGTAGAGTACCAGATTTGGGTTTCCTATCATAGGAACTCAAGAGAACTATAATGAAACAGGCTGCCTGGCCACGTGGCAACCTCCAGCTCCCTCCACATAAACAGGCAGAGACTAGACAACCCATGACCAGGAATACCCTCTCACACATGCCTGCACTGGGAGAAAGCTGCCCAAAAAAAAACAGAGGAGGTCCTCATCCATCTCTGTGAATCCGAGATTCTAAATGAGCTGGGAGACATAGAAGTACAAACTATTTCCATGCTACAGTTGGGAGAATCCACTAGAACTTCACGATTCAAAATAAAAGGACAGGATTGTTATGTAACAGTGTGGAGGATTAAAATGTTTCCCACAACTACTCAAGTCTGAAATCCTTTTTCATCAGACATTTGGATGTAAGGATCTTAAATGTCTAAAAAGGAAAGAAAAGTTATGTTACCTTAATCTACCTCCATAGTTCAAACTAGAGCTCAAAAACCTGTTGAGAAAAACAACCAACCTGCAGAGAATCAGACTCCACTGTGGGGAGGAACCACTCCACCAACTTTATATTCTCCCACACTGGAGATCAAAGACTAAGTTCTGATGTCATAAATTCTAAAGAGAATAGGACTTAGGGCTATAACCCCATACTCAGTAACAATGCAGCAAAGGCATGTCTACCTCCTACGGTATCTTTAGTAACAATTTTCTAAAGTCTCGGTCTAGGTAAAATGTAATTAAGTCAGTAAACTACTAAATCATGCCTTTCTAATTTCTCAGTACTAACAAGGATAGGCTGAGTATAGTGAAACAGAAGGAATTTTATATCCGTTCCCCAGAACACTCATTATTTTAAGCCTGGATTCCAAGTGTTTCTGACCCCAGAGGAATGCATAATCTGAGAACAAAGGAATATTTTCCCTATTTTCTCCCATGACCTTCCAGATACTTCCCATTTCATTAAACTAAAGGGAAAATTCTACTTTCCAATTCCAATGTCAAGAATAGCAGCAAAGAAATCATTCAGCAAAGAGATAGCTCTTATTTTTCCTTAAAACAGAATCTTAGTGCCTAGAAACTTTATATATACAGATAGATAGGTTAATTGATTAAACAGATCTAAACATAAAGGAATATTTTTCCCAAAATGGTCCATTAGAAAAAAAAAGAAACTGCCTTGTGTAAGAAATCTTAAGAGTCTTCTAAAGGAGTGTACTTTCCCATTATTTTGATCAACAACTGTTTGAGGAATCTTAGCCTAACACAGCCCTAATCACATCTAGTTTCAGATACTTAGAGATTACTAACAGGATAGGGTTACAAAAACAAGGGGAAGCTAAGAAATTTAAGAGATTTAGTTATGATTCCAGAGATGACTTCAAAATTTTATATTCAGTAATTTTATAAAGCTCACTTTAGGAAATCATAGCCTGGGCAATATGGCAAAACCTCATCTCTATTTTAAAAAAAAAAAAAAACTAGCCAGGCAGGGTGGCATGCATCTGTAGTTGCAGCTACCCGGAAGGCTGAAGTGGGAGGCTAGTTTGAGGCCAGGAGGTTGAGGCTGCAGCGAGCAGTGATCACGCCACTGTACTCCAGCCCAGGTGACAAAGTTAGACCCTGTCCCCCTGCCACCAAACAAAAAAAAGAAAAAGAAAAAAAGAAATCATGAAAACACATCCCAGAGTTTTTTGTTGTTGTTGTTGTTGTTGTTTTCTTTAAGAAACAGGGTCTCACTCTGTCACCCAGGCTGGAGAGCAGTGGTGTGACCAAAGTCACTACAGACTAGAAATCGTGGGCTCAAACAATCCTCCTGCCCCAGCCTCCTGAGTAGCTGGAATTACAGGCCCAAGCCACTGTGCCAGGTTCAGGAATACGTTTTATAAAGAGACTGTCCAAATGGGCTGCTAACATGTACTTTTGACATGAGATAACATTTCCAACGAATGCTTCAGAGATTTTAAAAGGTGCTATATAGCTCGAAGAACTCAGGCAAATGTGGTCATCAATCCTCTGGAAAGCTGTGCTGAAAAATTCCGAATGTATCCATGATGAATATAATAATCTCAAAGGTGTCAAGAGTAGGGACACATTTTTTATTAAGTAGAAAAATATTTCTAAAATATATGCTGATTTTGCCTATTACTTTAAAATATGCACACATTTAATCAAGTAAATGATGAAGGTAGACATCTGATTATCTAGTGGATATACATATGCATACTTAAAAGTATACGTGTTCAAGTTGTCTAAAAGAATTGTATTATGTTTAATCTTCTCCTGGGAAAATAATGTTGTCTTACAATCAGGCACATACACAAATATCTGTCCTTCTGGGCTTCCCAGCACTTGAAACCCCTTCCTTTCTTTGAGGAGTTCTCCTTCCCACTGAAGCAAAGCCCACCTCCCACCATAAAAGCCAAAAATGACAGACACGGGCTTGCAGTAAGGTAATGACACCTGGCTAGGTTCCACTAATGAGATACTCACATCCATGACTTTGATTCAGAAGCTAGTGCTTTGGAGGAAAAAAAAAAAAAAAAAAAAAAACAGCAACCAGATAGATTCCAGCGAAGCGGTAGGAGCTAGTCTAATTTCTACAGGCAGCAGTTCTTCCAACAGGGCAGTGGGGCTCTTGGTACAACTGTGATGTCCACATTCAGTGGCAATAGTGGTGTCTTCCCTAAGCCTAGCTCTGTGGTGCAACCTGGGCATCATCCTGGTTCCCCAAATCTCTTAACAATACTATAAGACACCTAATACCCTTTAACAAATTTCCTTTATGTTCAGACTAGGTAGTGCCTGCAATTGAGAATCTAGACTAATAAAGGATTAATGTTTTTTAAAATTTCAGAACCTTATAAACAATCTTACCAAAATGCTTTCATACTATCTTTTCTCTATACTCCTAATACAGGAGTTTCCCTAATTAAGCCAACTCATTATTAATTAACTACATCACTCTCCCTCCACACTCATCCTTTGGTACCTTTCTCCATCTATCCAACCTCCCCGTCCTGTACCTTCCCCATCAGTCTAGGCTTAAGTTTTAACAGAAAAATTAAGAAGGCCAATAAAGCTTCCCCACTTTAATATCTGTCATAATAAGACAAAGAACAAGAGTCAAAAGACTAACGCTGGCAAAAAGTGAAAAAGTTTCACCATCAGTTTTGCTACAGGAGCCCTCCAGCAGGGAAAAATAGGAAGCCAATGTGTTTTCATGTTGGCTCTGCCTTAACTAGTCCTGTTTTTAGATGACAGAAAGTAACAATTTCCTTTTGTTAGCTGAATATTCTCAACTACAAGGCAGGAATAATACTTTCTCCCTACCTAAAACAATTAAGTTTTAAAAAAAAAAAAAAAGCACATCATACTTGAAGCAATTTTGGCTTCCAAACAAACCCCTTTATATTTTATTTTCAAGCAGAGCTCAAGCTAATCTAATTTTCCCCATAGAAAAAATAATGTAAAAACTAAATTCAATTTTATGATGGTAGTAGCTCAAACTCATTAGCTAAGTACTAGTGAGATTTTAATGAACCCATGCACAAAACTCTACCTGGGCCATAGGTTCTCAGGTGCTATAAATTAATTCTACAGACTTAAAACTTGAAAATCAGGAGCCAATTAATATAAAATAGCTCTTGAATGCCTGGTTCTTTCAGACCACAGAAGACTCACATAAGCTAGAAACTATAACTTTGAAGTATATATCCCAAATTGACTAGTTCAATTATCACACTTCTGCTTTCATTCGGATAATCCAAGAATAAAAGGTCCCCAATAAGAATTTTATCAACTTTCGATCTTAAACCCTGAAAAACTTGAAACCTAACAAGAGTATTAGGGCTGAAATCCTGACAACTTCTGGCCTCTGACTTCATTCCCTGAATATCTGCCTACGACCTGGCTCTCTCAAAAAAAAAAAAAAAGTTAGGTCTATGTATCACCAAAGTCTATAATTCTCTTAATAGCTATCTTCTATGAACAAACATGGGTTGTCTGGTTGCCTACCACAAAAGAAAAGCTATCATCCATTCTGAAGAACATTAACTGAAAAAAGAAAGTAGAAAATTTACTCAGATTATTTAAATCACATACACTCTACCTGTAAAGATTTGTTTTTAAGTACACTTAGGAAAAAAAATGAGAATCTTAAAAGCTACTTAGTATTTAAGGAATGAGTTTCCCTAATAAGGATGTGCAGATGTTGAACCTTGATCTTCCTTCCCTCTGTGCCTAAGGGACAGTAAGAACCTCGCTTCGATATTTTAAACAAAATAAATACTTGGGCAGAACATTATGAGAGAAAATAAAAATCCCATAGAAATGAAAGTTTCATGAGGCAGAATTTAAATTCTTTTTTAGTTTTACATAAGAGAAAATTTTCGTTTCTGAAGTGAATGATATGACTCGGTGGCACAGCTAGAAATGGAACCTCGTGCATACTAAGGCAATAACTGAATCAAGAAAATAAAATAGGCCGGGCGCAGTGGCTCACATCTGTAATCTCAGCACTTTGGGAGGCTGAAGCGGGCAGATCACCTGAGGCCAGGAGCTTGAGAGCAGCCTGGCCAAAATGGTGAAATACAAATACCTTGTCTCTACTAAAAATACAAAATTTAGCCAGGCGTGGTGGCACATGCCTATAATCCCAGCTGCTGAGGGAAGCTGAGGCAGGGAGAATCACTGGAACCTGGGAGGCAGAGGCTACAGTGAGCCAAGATCCTGCCAATGCACTCCAGCCTGGGCAACAGACCCAGACTCCCTCTCAAAAAAGAAACATTCAGAAAATAATGGCTGTGATCAATGACAAAAGTTTTTCTTTCCAGCCCACCTGTGATGCATGGGCTAAGAGAAAAAAGTGGCAGCCAACAGCAAAAAGGAGGGGTGCAGGGTTGAAGGACTCTTGGGAACTCATTCTCTACCAGGTGGCCACTAGCTGAGCACTCTGGACAAGGGTTTCCTTGCTGTATCCTCAGGTGTGAGAACACGGAATAGCTCATAGTAGTCACTCAAAATATTTGTTGTATAAATAAAGTGGGATTCTCCTATAAATTTAGATAAAGAACAGCATTTCTACATGAAAGCAACATTTTCTGCTTATAGTAATAATAGCAACCGATGAATGACCATGCTAAATACCCCAAATCTTTTATTCAAAGTGGTCTATTTTTGTGTTAGTCCAGATCCTCTAAGACGCAGACACCAAGACAGGATGAGACACACAAGAAATGTATAAGCGGAAACGTGTATGAGAAAAAAAAGGGGAGGGAGTCAGGGAAGACTGGAGGGGCCATCAGACAGTGATGGGGTCTGACCCGGGGGAAGGAGACAGGGAAGGCAGGCAGGCTGGGAGGTGTCTGTTAGGCTGCAGTGCCATTCCAGGGAAAGTCTGGCAAGGCTGCCGTCAGAAGATCTGGGACATTCAAACAAGTCAAAACTTAATTCCCAATCTGGCATTAGTGAGAGGTAGGGCCTTAAAATAGATGAATGGATTCATCCACTGATGAATTAATGGATCAATGGGTTAATGAATTTTATTAGTTTCTTTGAGATGGGGGTCTCACTCTGTCACCCAGACTCCAGAATGCAGTGGCACAATAATGACTCTTTGCAGCCTCAAGCAATCCTCCCACCTCAGCCTCTCAAGTAGCTGGGCCTATGGGCATGTGCCACCATACTTGGCTTCCTCCTTCCCTGCCCGCCCACCCCCCCTCCACCCCGCCATAGAAACAGGGTCTCATTATATTGCCCAGACTGGTCTTGAACTCCTGGGCTCAAGCAATCCTCGAGCCTCAGTCTCCCAAAGTGATGGGATTATAGCTGTAAGCCCCCATTCCGAGCCTAATGAGTTAATGGATTAATGGGGTTATCACAGGAGTGGACAGGTGACTTTATAGAAAGAAAGAGGAAGAGAGACCTGAATTAGCTCGGACCCCTCACCATGTGGTATACTTCACTGCCTTGGAACTCTGCAGAGTCCACACCAACAGTAAGGCCCTCACCAGATGTGCCCCTCTTCCCCAACCTTGTACTTCTCAGCCTCAATTAACTGTGAGAAACAAATTCCTTTTATTTACCCAGTTTCAGGTATTCTGTTATAAGCAACAGAAAACAAAGACAAGCAGAATGTGGGAGGCGTGGCTTTCACACTAACACAATGGAACCAGCTGGGCCTGATAGTCAATTTCACTCCTCCTTCCTGTATCTGGGAGGTGCCCCATGGCTGCCACAGCTTCGGGACCATATTTTCCCCCTACACTGGCATTTCCTTGAATCTCTAACACAATCTCCACCACCAACCTAATATATATGTCACTGAATCGAATCACCACCAACTGTAAAACCCTCCATTATTTTATATCCTACCCCCTAAAAAATCCTGCATGGCTGGGCGTGGTGGCTCATGCCTGTAATCCCAGCACTTTGGGAGGCTGAGGTGGGCCAATCATCTGAGGTTGGAAGTTCGTGACCAGCCTGACCAAGATGGAGAAACCCGGTCTCTACTAAAATACAAAATTAGCCGGGCGTGGTGGCACATGCCTGTAATCCCAGCTACTCAGAAGGCTGAGGCAGGAGAATTGCTTGAACCTAGGAGGCAGAGGCTGCGGCGAGCTGAGATCGTGCCATTGCACTCCAGCCTGGGCAACATGAAACTCGTCTTAAAAGCAAAAAATCCTGCTAATTAAATCTTGAAGTAATAGCTTAACACTTTGCACTTTTATATATATTGAAAAAGCTCTTTGAAAGGTATGTTTTCATCATGTATCCCTCTCGTGCACAAATTTAAAAAGTAAGCCAACTACATTTATTAAGATATTTCTAAAACTTCTTCACAGTCCAACTCCTCTGAATCACTTTTCATCTCAGTCACCAAGATCTGGTTTTCCCACATGTATTACTGCTATGAAGTTACTACCTGAGGCTGGGTAATTTGTAAACAAAAGAGGTTTAATTGTCTCACAGTTCCACATGGCTGGAGAGGCCTCAGGAAACTTACAATCATGACACAAGGTGAAGGGGAAGCAGAGCATGTCATACATGGCGGCAGGACAGAGACCAGGTTCAGGGGAAATGGCCACTTTTAAACCATCAGATCTCATGAGAACTCCCTCACTATAACAAGAACAGCATGGGGAAAACCGCCCCCATGACACAATCACCTCCCATCAGGTCCCTCCCTCAACACATAGGGATTATAATTTGATGTGAGATTTGGGTGGGGACACAGAGCCAAACCATAATACCACACATATTTTTCCCCTGTGCCACTGAGAATACTAGAGATGCATTATTTCCTTAAGAGTTACTCTTAAGGAGCTCCATTCTTGTATCCAAGATTTTCTTCCAAGATAATGGCAGGCATCCCCTCTTTGGATACTGATACCAGCACTTCCTTGACCTAACCAGGTCTCAGTTAAAGGTTTTCCAACAACTACCAGGATTCATATTTCTTAAATGGCCTGTGGACTGAAATATTGAGGAGCTAGAGTTGTCCGAAGAGTAAAGGAGAAGTAACCTCATGTCCCTTTCAATACTGCTGCCTGATGGACAGCAACTGTAAGATACACAGGCATTTCACTCATGTTCAAATGTAGAAGGAAAAATATTATGTCTTATGAAGAGAAAAGGGGAAGGCATAATGTCCTTAGGATACCATAATGAGAAAGATCCTATTTTCATCTCTTCCACAAACTTATTTAGTGATGTAGATCAAGTAACTCCACCCTCAAGGAGCTCCAATTTCCTTTTTTTAATTAAGTAGTCAAATATAAGTTTCCCTAAGTTCTCTTCAGTACTTTGTTTTCAGAGCCAAGACTACAACATGCAGTATTTTTATGACATGGTCTAAAGACTCATCTTGGGTACCCGGGCTCATCCCAAAATATTTTCCTAGTAAAACAGTAGACTCAGCTGCACAAATTCCCAATAATGGAATCACTCCTCTGGATCAGACAATTAAATGAATGGGCTGGTTACATTCTACTGTCTCGTGTGTGTGTGGGTGTGTGTGTGTCGGGGCAGTCAGGGGGAAGAAGAGTGCAGAGCTGGACAATTCCTCAGAAGTAGAGAATACACCCTAAGGATATGAAATTCAGGAAATGTAAGTTTCAACAGGGAAGTCGAATCTGATGATGACAAGGCTGGGAGGCCACAGATGATAATGAGTCACCAACAGAAAAGACACTGAGTCACAGGGCAAGGCCTTGCAGGGAAGGAGGTCCAGGAAGGAGACAGGTCTCCTGCTTAAGCCAATCTTCACTCCTTTTTGAATTTTGATTTGAGTCATTCCCGACTATAATCTCTATAGGATTCCCGGTCCGTAAAATTAAGCTCTCAAAAGGTATATTCCTGAAAAACAGGTTTTACAAAAACATCCCTATCTGACTGAATAACAGGTTTATGGGGGAGAAAAGAGAAGTGTAAAGAAAAAGCAACATTGTCTAATTGTAAAGGTCAGTTCCACGGAGGAAAAAGTCTTCATAAAATTAGGTCACTGACAACTTTTAAACCAAACCGAGAATTGTTTTCACAAATAAGTTCAAGATGAATTTCCCCCATTCTGAATGTGCTTGCCAACAGAAATCCACATAAACTGTAAAAGAACTGATTAAAACAAGTATGATATGCCATATAAAATATTATAAGTATAATAAGATGAAACTAAAGGCATAATCTTTACAATGGCATCTAATGCCTTAGGTATTTATCCTATAGGAACTCACAAGCAATATTAAATGCGAAGTAAGTAACTCTAAAATCGCAAGAACTAAACCTGTTCCATTAACACAAACCAGCTACGGTCTCAAATCCTTTGGAAATGAGAGATGAAAGCTTAAAACAATCACTATTTTAACTTCCTGGCAGGGACACAGTCATCACAAACAATTCAGAGCATATCCAACTTCCAGACAGATCCAGCCCCGAGGAAAGGATTGCCAGCCAAGATTTCACTAGCACTCCAAGCCAGCAGCTCTGATTTCAGCATGCTTCAGAATCACCTGGAGGGGTTAATCAAAGACCAGCTGAGAGAATCCACCACAGAGTTTCCGACCCTGTAGTTCTGGGGATGGCCTGAGAACGTACACTTCCAGCATGTTCCTAAAGTGATGCTGGACCAGAGGCCATACTTTGATGACAAGTGCCCTAGGGCATGCTAAAGAAAGAACAGCATGATATTTTCTCCTAACATGTAGAACAGATTTCATTCATTTTAACCAATCATATTATTTCAGTGATACTCTGAAACACTTTTAAAAATATATTTAGATCGGTGCAAAAGTTAATTGTGGTTTCAACCAGGCACAGTGGCTCATGCCTGGAATCCAAGCACTTAGGGAGACCAAGTTGGGCAGATCATGTGAGGTCAGGATTTCAAGACCAGCCTGGCCAACATGGTGAAACCCTGTCTCCACTAAAAATACAAAAATTAGCCAGGTGTGATGGAGGGTGCCTATAGTCCCAGCTACTCAGGAGGCTGAGGCAGGAGAATCGCTTAAACCCAGGAGGCAGAGGTTGCTGTGAGCCAACACCCCCGCACTGCACTTCAGCCTGGGTGACAGAGCAAGACTCCCAACAAACAAAAAAACAACAACAACAACAAAATGTAATTGTGGTTTAGACCATTAAAAAAAAAAAAAAGGCGAGAGAGATCCAAGATGGCCGATCACTAGCAGCTCAGGATTGCAGCTCCCAGTAAAAGCGCAGAGAGCCAGTGGACGCCACACTTACCGATAAATTTTTGCTGCCCACGGACCAGGACAGTCCCAGAGGAGGAGCCCCACGGGTCGCCAGCGCGACCCTT
>CAUYQU010085501.1:0-11910 GCA_963574635.1 Cheracebus regulus
CTTGGAGCCTTGCCATGTGACCTGGATTTCCTCACAGCTTGGTAGCTGAGTTCTAAGTTTGAGCATCTTTTTTAAAAAAGTATTATTATTATTATTATTATTATTATTATTATTATTATTATTTGAGACAGAGTCTCGCTCTGCCACCCAGGCTGGAGGGCAGTGTCATGATCTACGCTCACTGCAACCTCCGCCTCCTGGATTCAAGCAATTCTCCTGCCTTAGCCTCCAGAATAGCTGGAATTACAAGCACCTGCCACCAGACCTGGCTAATTTTTGCATTTTTAGTAGAGACAGAGTTTCACCATGTTGGCCAAGCTGGTCTTGAACTCCTGATCTAAGGTGATCCGCCTGCCTTGGCCTCCCAAAGTGCTGGGATTACAGGTGTGAGCCACCGCACCAGGTCAGGGTGAGCATCTTTAGAGGACCAGGCTAACACTACATTACCTTTTATAACCTGGCCTCGGGTAGCACATAGCATCACTTTGCTATAGTCACAGGCCCATTCAGATTCAAGGGAAGGGACTATAAGTGTTCCCCAAACCCTATCCTTGAGGAATATCAATGTCATACTGTAAGAAGAACATGTTGGTTGGGAGATGGTGGCATGAGCTCTTCTGTTTGTCACAGTTTCAAACACTCTAAATATCTTCTGACAGGGACCAGTTTCTCCTATCTACATTACCCTCTGGCATTCATAGGCCTTGGAATTTGTACCTCCTGCAGATAAGAGGAACCAGAAGGTTTTGAGTAAAGTATTAACACAGTGAGCTTTTCGCTTTAAAATGATCACTATGATGGTATCTTACAGGGAGGACTAGAGGGAGGAAAGATTAAATAATAAAAACAGTAGGTGCTAGAGCTATGCCCCTACTCATCAACTCCCCTACTCAATTCAGAAAAATGGTGCCTAAGTATGATTGACAGGAGTCTTCCATATTCTTTCCCAAAGCCTTCAGTCTTCAGAGTGCTTTCAGTAGGACTCAATTCTCATAGAACCAGTTGCTCCTGTGCCTGGCAGGAAATTACTAGGCCTTGGGAAGTAATTGAACTTTTTGAGAATACCAAGGTACCACTTCGGGGATACTAACTGATATTACTCCCACTGAGCAAAGGACGGAGACTCCCTGGAAATTAAGCCTGACTTGACCACCAACTCACTTCCCAAGGACTCCCATGGTTTGCCTCCTAGTGTGGTGCCACAGAGCAATGTGGAGGAATGGGGAGGCGGGGTGGGCTACAAGATCTGTACAAATTGCTGAACTAGCAATTTGAAGCTTAGTTGCAGTCATTCCCAGCTTACCTCAAGTCTGTTCAGAGATTTGTGTAAGGCAATGGAAAGTATAGTATTAGTTTGGTTTTTGAAGTTTCTTTCCCTATTATTATTTTATTGAACAAAGTGTCAAAATCTACCTGTTCTTTCTCACAGATCTCCTTTCTTCCTTTTCCATTGGTGCTAGACAGAGGTGTTTTCCTTAATACTATGTAATTTAGAAGAGGCTGTGTCAATTGCATAAAATATTTCTAATCTCCATAATTAAGATGCTGCTGGTCTGACAGCTTTGCTCTCTTACTCCCCCTCAGCTAGTTGCAGGGATGTAGAAAGATATTTTAAAAGAGTACTAAAGCAAAAATGACATGCTGTTCCCTTCCCAAAGGGCCTGCTCATGACTGTCACCAGTTTCCCTAGGCTCCTTCCTGGAGAGTTTCATTTATGGCTTCCTCAAAAGTAGGAAAGAGAAACTATGCTAAGGTTCTCCAGGCCATCTTCTTTCCATCCCCAGAAAATGTGTACCCTGTCTTCAATTTAAATTCAGTGGAAATTCAGACTGTCCCTTATTTTTTAAATTTTATTATGACGATGATTATTATTTTTGAGATGAAGTCTTGGTCTGTTTCCCAGACTGGAATGTAATGGCATGATCTCAGCTCACTGCAACCTCCGCCTCACTGGTTCAAGTGATTCTTCTGTCTCGGACTCCCAAATAGCTAGGATTACAGGTATATGCCACATGCCCAGCTATTTTTTTTTTTTTAATTTTTAGTAGAGACAGGGTTTCACCATGTTGACCAAGTTGGTCTTGAATGGCTGACCTCAAGTGATCCACCCACCTTGGCCTCCAAAAGTGTTGGGATTACAGGCGTGAGCCCAGCCTAGATTGTCCCTTCTTATAGATCACTCTTGAGGTCAATTCCCAGGACAGTGTTTGACACAGAATCATCACTGATAAATCTGGGTTGAACACCTGAATGGCCAAAGTCTGAGGTCAAAGAGAAATTTAGAGGTGAGAAGTAGCAGAACATTGCAGTTGCTGGCACAGAATCTTTAAAGATCACGTAGTCCAGTTTCCTATACTTTTAGGAAAAACACAGAGAGATAACAAGTCACCAAGATTACCATATATTCAACTTTTTTCTTACCTCTTGGTAGTTTGATAATGTATTCAGGTATAACATATCAAAGTCTTGTTTCATCTTTATAGTAAGTCTATTAAGTAAAAGTTATTATTACTATTTTAGAGATTAGTAAAATGAAGTATAAAAAATAGTCTTGATAGACTGCATTAAGCTGCTATAACAAATTAACTCTCAAATCTAGGTGGTTTAATAGGAGAAAGGTTTATTTCTCCATCGCAGTATGTATGACACAGCAGTTGGTCCAGAGAGAGAGTTGGCAATAATAGTGTCTGCTTTACACAATCATTCAGGTGCCCAGGCTTATGAAGGCTCTAAGATATTTTATTTTATTTTTTTCAGATGGAATCTCACTCTGTCACCCAGGCTGGAATACAGTGGCACGATCTTGGCTCACTGCAATCTCCACCTCTCGGGGTTCAAGTGATTTTCCTGCCTCAGCCTCCTGAGTAGCTGGGATTACAGGCACATGCCACCACATCCTGTTAATTTTTATATTTTTAGTAGAGACAGGGGTTTGCCATGTTGGCCAGGCTGGTCTTGAACTCTTGACCTGAGGTGATCCACCTGCCTCAGTTTCCCAAAGTGCTGGATTACAGGCATGAGCCACTGTGGTCAGCTTTCTAAGATATTTTAGCTGCACCCTATGTAACTTGAAGTCTTCCAACCCTTTCTGGAAGAAGAGAAGGTTGGATAATTACCGATGGAATTTTTACTGCTTCAGTCTACAAATGACACCACTTTTGGTTGCATTTTACTAGTTACTACTAGTCACATATCCTCACATAATCCAAGGGTGATGAAATGTAGAAGAAATTGATTATTTGGTAAGCATTATTCCCACTGTCGCTGCTCCAAGAGATAATTTGTTTACTGTCCAATAGCTATTAAGTAGCAAGGTTAGCTTTACATAGTCATTCGGGTGACTCAAGCTATCTGATGCCAGAGTCTGTGCAATTTTTTTCATAACTTGATAATGCTATGTTGGGCATGGAAGTGGCCATAGTTTGGAGAGGCAGCTGTAGCACGATGGAAAAAGCCCTAGACTTGAGACAATTGAGCTAACATATCCATTTTACCACCTACTAGCTGTGAGACCTTGGGCAAGTCCCTCAGCCTCTGCTAAAAGCAGTTTTTCACCAGGTACAGTGAGTGGCTCCTGCCTGCAATCTTAGCACTCTAGGAGTTTGAGGCAGGATTGCTTGAGTCCAGTTCAAGACCAGCCTGGGTAACATAGTGGGACTTCATCTGTACAAAAACTTAAAAATTAGCCAATATGATGGGGCATGCCAGAAGTCTCAGCTACTCAGGAGGCTGAGGTGGGAGGATTGTTGCTTGAGTCCACGAGGTTGAGGTTGTAGTGAGCTATGATCATGCCATTGCACTCCAGCCTGGGTGACAGAGTGAGACACTGTCAAAAAAAAAAAAAAAAAAGACACTATTCCTATCTATAAAATAGGGACAAACAGAACTCTCATAAGATTGCAGTGAAGGTAAAAGTATGAGAGGCTTCAAGCTTGAGAAAAAGTTGTGGCCTGAGAGCAGTCTTGTATTTAAAAACACTGTAAATGTTGGTGCCTCTCTAGGAAGTAAATGTCAAAGCACATGTAAGAGCCTTCAGGACATATAACATACCCTCAATGAATATTTAAGTCTGAATTCTTGTCATTTCTTCTTCTAGCCCCTCTTTCTCCCAACACAAGTATCTTCTTGGAAATTTAAGGGCTTCCATAGTGAGACTTCTCTGCTGAAAGTTCTAGTTGAAATTTTGCCAAAGGAAAGACTTTAGTAACCTGATCCCAACACTTCCAGCATTTAAGTTCTGATTCTACTACCAGTCCTTTTCCTGATATCAGCAATTTTCTTCATGTGTTGCCAAGCACAACTCATTCATGACTTCAGGGAGAAGGAAAGGATAATGTCACAGTGGAATTAAAAGTTGTGGCTTGAGAGCAGTCTTGCATTTAAAAGCACTGTAAATGTTGGTGCCTCTCTAGGAAATAAATGTCAAGGCACATGTAATAGAGTGAGCACCAGTGCCTTCAGGTATTAACCTATTGAGAAAGTCCATTTGGCTCATGACTGCATCCTTGTCTCAACTCCAAAATTAGACCCTCTTTATTATTTTAATATTATTTAGAAAAAAATTAAATTTCTATTATGTGACATGAGAAAATGCCCTTGTTTTTGTCCTGAGAAAGGAAAGTAAATCGCTTCCTATGGGAAGGTGCATAAACTCCTTCGGGGCCCTGGGTAATTGCTTAGGAAAGTATTGGTACAGATAATTGACAATCTAAAAACCACAGTTCTTGGCAAAAATAGTGAACTTCCTTGAAGCAAGCCTCCATTTTCAAAATGAACCTGAAGCTCAAAAACCTTTATTCCTCTTTGCTTTTATTGTCAGCGACTCAAACATCCTGATGCACTAGTTATAATCTTGGGATCAGGAGTGAGACAAATGTGGGATTGATAACCAGGTCAGCAAATTCTAGCTGTGGGACTTGTGCAAGTTACAGAAGTTCTCTGAACTCCTCATCTGTGACATTGCATCATGATTATTAAATGAAGAACAGCACCTGGCAAGGTTACAATGGTGTATCTGGCATGCTTGACACAGGAACAATAAAATTATTAACAGGAATCATCATTGTCTTATTCTTTAATTAGAAGTAATGAACAATTTAAAATAATCCTTTTTTTTTTTTTGAGACAGAGTCTCACTCTGTCACCCAGGCCAAAGTGCAGTGATATGATCTCAGCTGGCTGCAACCTCCGCCTCGGGTTCAAGTGATTCTCCTGCCTCAGCCTCCTGAGTAGCTGGGATTACAGGTGCCCGCCACCACATCAAGCTAATTTTTGTATTTTTGGTAGGGAAGAGGTTTCACCATGTTGGCCAGGCTGATCTGGAACTCCTGACCTCAGGTGATCCACCCGCCTTGGCTTCCCAAAGTGCTGGGATTACAGGCATGAGCCACCTCACCCAGCCTAATAATACTACTTCTTTATTGGGGAATGAAGTCATATTTCCATGTCATTGTTTCTCTCTCTCTCTCAAAAAAAAGCAAAATCCTAGGAACCTCTCAAGTTTTAAAAGACCTGTAGTGAAATAATAACACTTTACAGGTATGGAGTGCTTACTATCTGCCAGGAGCTATGCAGTGCTATGCCAAGGGCAGGGCAGTAGAAATGCCTAGTCTGGTGCAACAATTGGGAGTGAACTGTCTGCAGAGGATGTGAAAAAACAATAAAGCCTCATCTGTCTGCCCAAGGTGGGCAGATCACTCCTTGAGGCCAGGCGTTCCTGACCAGCCTAGACAACATGGCAAAACCCTGTCTCTACTAATAAATAAAAAAAAATTAGCAGGGCATGGTGGCATACACTTGTAATCCCAGCTACTAAGGCTGAAGCACAAGAATTGCCTGAACCCAGGCAGCGGAGGCTGCAGTGAGCCAAGATCACACTACCACACTTTCAGTCTGGGTGACAGAGGGAAAATCTGTCTCAAAAAAATTTTTTTGTATTAAAAAGAAGTATACCAAAGACAATAAAGGCCCCTATAATCATGCTATCCAAAAAACAAAAATAACATTTATTGATTACTGTATCTCAGCAGTCCTAGATTCATTCCATTATTTTAATCCTTACTGTGAACCTATGAAGTAGTTTCATTTTTTACATTTTTCATATTTTTTTAGAGGAGGTAAGTGAGTCCTAGAGAAATGACAGAAGTAGCCCAAGTTTGTAAACCTGAGCTTGCAAGAGGCAGGCCAGGATTCAAACACAGCTCTGTTTGACTGGAAGCCTAATCTCTTAACAACTCGGCAGTTTTGTAAGAATTCTGTGTTCCCCGCTGACCATTGTTAATATTTTGGTGTTTTGCCTTTCAGTTTCTTTTATATATATACTTATGTGTGTTTTCTAGATGTACATGCAGTTGTTGAACAAAATTGGGATTGTGTTAGGTATAATGTTTTGTATCCTACTTTTTAACCTAATGTTACAATGTAAGCATTTTCTGCATCATTATACAGAATTCAAATTCTATAATGTATGATTTTCAATGGCCACATAATAGTTCATCATACGCTTTACCATAGCTGAACAAACAAATCCTCTAGTGTTAGACTCCACTTTGAATAAAGTTCTTGGAAATGTAATTTGTTACAATCATTCTGAAAGTCAGTTTGGAAATGTATCATGATCTGCACAAAGCTCTTACCTTTATAACCTCACTTCTAGGAGTTTATTTGAAGGAAATAAACAAAATTATAGTCAAGATTTATGAGTGAGGTTGTTTATCACAGTGGTAGTAAAAACATTTGTGTTGCATAGAAGAAAAATGAGAAGAAAACAATGGTACATTAGCAATGTATCATTAGTTACTGATATAACTTTTAGTTACTGAGTTATTGATGATTTTGATTTTATTGCACTTTATTTTTTAATTTTTGTTTATTTATTTATTTATTTATTGAGATGGAGTTTCACTCTTGTTGCCCAGGCTAGAGTGCAATGCCACGATCTCAGCTCACCGCAACCTCCTGAATTCAAGTGATTCTCCTGCCTCAGCTTCCCAAGTAGCTGGGGTTATAGGTATGTGCCACCACACCTGGCTAATTTTTTTTTGTATTTTCAGTAGAGACAGGGTTTCACTATGTTGGCCAGACTAGTCTCGAACTCCTGACCTCAGGTGATCCTTGGCCTCCCAAAGTGCTGGAATGACAGGCATGAGCCACTGTGCCCGACCTTATTGCACTTTAAATAATATTTCTTATGTATCTTTTTAAATATTATATTTTTCAGTATTTTCTAAAATTCCTGTAATAAACATGTATAAGTTCTAAAATTTAAAAAGAATTTATTTTTAAAATGTTGGTAATTTTTATTGAATCTTCAACTCATCAATCACTGAATCCTGATCTTACATACAAAGTTACAAAGTCTGATTAAAATGTTCTGTACAGCTCACATTTTCCAACAATACCTGGTCTAGGCTGGAATTAAATGTCACTTTGTCTTCTATCATGATTCCTTTAATCCTCAACTGTTAGTGGCTTTCACTCCACCAGTTCTTTGATTGCTCCCAACCTTACTAGGGTAAAGGCATTGATTGACTTCTACAACTGCTTGTTTTAAGGATATCCAATTTATTTCTCTCATTAGGAAATTAAATAAATATTGACACAGCCCATCTTTTTCAGATCAGATGAAATATTTTTTTCTAACTTAAAAATAAAAATTCCTTCCATGTAGCTATCTCTCTCTAGAAATTTTGGACACGATTAGCAGTTTCCATCGCAAGCATAAGCTTCTTGTATGTCTGGGCAATGATATGTTAGCTGTTATCTTCAGCCAAGTCTGTTCACTTAGGACCCAGTTTTCTCATCTATAAAATTAAGACTTAAAGTCATTGAGCTATAAGGGCTCTGTCTACTCTTAATCCTTAGTTAAAAACCAATTAGTAAAGGACTGAGTGTTAGTTCTTTCTGGTCCCAATTCTGAAGGAGAATGTAAATATAACATATTAAATATAACTGAAGACAGAGTAAGTAAACTAAAAATAGGTTAGAAGAAATTACTGTAAAAGAAGACATATATCGAGAGATATATTTATTAATGTAAATATATCAATTCTCTTCATGATACTCAAGCAATGAGTTTAGTATAGAGGTTTAGTGTACTATTAAGGGAAGATGCTGAATTTAGAAATAAATTGACTCTGAAAGGAGGCTTGACTCTGTCATTTATAAGCTACATGGCCTTGAACAAGTTATGTAAACCCATGGCTGCTTTTTAGAGTTTCTTTTTGTCTTGATATTCCGTATAGTGTCCAGATATGGGTTTATTTTTGCTTATTCTACTTGTGAATGGTTGGGATTTTTGAATCTTTTTATTCATTTTAGAAAATTCCTAGCAATTCAATATTCAAGTATTGCCTATTAAAAGCAAAACAATATGACCTCGGGAATTACTTTAACATATTTTAACATATTTAACAAAGAAAGAAAATAAACAAATGTGGCAAAATCTTGTTAATTGTGACATCTGGGTGATGGGCATATAGGGTTTATAGCAGTATTTAAAAAGAAAAACAAAGAGCCATAAGAGGATTAACAGCTACTCTGTCTCTTTCTCCTTGCGGAGCTTCAATGGAGCATACATCAGACCGTGTTCTACACTTCATGTCTCTGAATGATCATAGTTACCATACCTTTATCTCTTGTGATATTTTGGATAATTTTTTCTAAACTACATTTAGTTTACTTATTCTGTCTTCAGTTGTATTTAATGTTATTGAGTATTTAATTTTGATTATTATAATTTGTATTTATAGACATTCATTTTGGTTCTTTTTCAAATTTGTTAGATTACTTTATCCATTATTCTTTTTCTCCAATCAGAAGTAAGCTTTCTCTGAGTATTAAAATACACACACACACACACACACACACACACACACACACACACACCCATCCTCACCTCCTTTCTTGGCTATTAAAAAAAAGTAGGCATACTTGTTTTAAGTATATTGTTCTATAGCCTAAATGTCATCATTCCAATATCAGAAATATGTGAAACTCTGGTATATTGTCTATTTGTTCTGTGGTTTCTAAAGGTTCTTGCTCATGGTATCTTGCTTGTGTGCTTGATTATTTTTAACTGTGTGCTGCACATTTATTTGAAAAATGATATGTTAGTTTTTTTCTGGTCTAGGACAAAGGTGTTTTCCTCTAGAGAGGATATATATTTGATTATTTGGTGTTCAAAGGCACTAATATTTTAGAACAATTTTTAAATAAATTCAGAAATTGCCATTTTTCTTTTGACTAATCAAATTCAGTGATGTATCTGTAGGCTGCAAATTTGAGTGATGATTAACTTGTCAACACTTTTCGGTCCTTTTCCCTCTCTTAGGCTCAGCAACAAGGTAATTTTTTTTGTAGCCCTTGGAGTAGGGAAGAGGTATAAACCTTTGGTACCCTATCTTCATTGGAGTGAAGGGGCCCCTCCTTAGAGATTCTATTTTGGACAGGACATTGGCTTTGATTTCCTTCCCTCTTGCCATGGGAGGCTATCAACACTCTGGGAAAAAAGCAGCCTCAGTGTTTTCTCCTCCCTTCCTAGAAAAAGATGAATGATAAACTCTTCTAAGTTCAATTTCTCCATATGTAAGATGAAGTTAATATTGCTTTACTTACAGAGATGTGTGTTAAGCAAGATACAAAATGCCCTTTGTAAATTGAAAATTGTTACGCTGGAACCCAGGGCCCTTAAGGTTTGAGAAACCTCTTCAAGTTGCATGGATACCTGAGAGCATATGTATTTTCTGATGTGTGTTTCAGGGAGTGCTCATATATTTAATGAGTTTCAAATAATCCATTGACCACCAAAAAATTTTAAAGCGTTTGTAAATGGAAATTATTATTTGAAACAAATTAGTACAGGAGGAAGGTACTAGAACTGATTTGTGTTTATTCATTTAGATGTTGCTGAAATGGGCTGGGCGCCATGGCTCATGTCTGTAATCCCAACACTTTGGGAGGCCGAGCCAGGTGGATCAGGAGGTCAGGAGTTCGAGACCAGCCTGGCCAACATGGTGAAACCCTGTCTCTACTAAAAATACAAAAAAATAGCCAGGTATGGTGGAGCATTCCTGTAATCCCAGCTACTTGGGAGGCTGAGGCAGGAGAATCCTTGAACCCAGGAAGTGGAGGTTGTGGTGAGTGGAGATTGCACCATTGCACTCCAGCCTGGGCAACAGAGCAAGACTCAGTCTCAAAAAAGAAAATGTTGCTGAATCTTTGCCAGTTACTAAAATAGTGATTATTTGCTCAGTAAAACTATGTTTTATCTGTTCTCTTCTAGACTATAATTTCATGTGTATGAGATTCAAGGGGAAAAAGGAAACAACACATAATCCAAATTAAATGCATTTGTCTTGATTTAAGTTTAGTATTTAATAGGAAGAGCATTTTTTTCCTTTCATAATTTATTCATTGCATACTTTTATTCATGGATGCATAGACTCTTAGAATGTTAGAGCTGGCTGAATCTGTACAGATCAGCTAATTTAACCTTCTTAATTTACATTTAAGGACACCAAGGCAAGGAAAAAGATAAATTTACTGGAATTCTAAATGTGGCAAATATTCCAGAGATTTTCTGCTAATTAGAATGTTGCTTTTGTCTAAGAAAACATAGCAGAGTTTGAGATTTCCCTTCTTTTCCGCTACAGCATCACCAGTGTCACACTTCAGGGCCTGATCAAATGTTTTTTGTTTGTTTGTTTGTTTTGAGATGAAGTCCTGCTCTGTCTCCCAGGCTGGAGTACAGTGACACAGCCTCAGCTCACTGCAACCTCCGCCTCCCGGGTTCAAGCGATTCTCCTGCCTCAGCTTCCTGAGTAGCTGGGATTACAGGCACCTGCCACCACGCTTGGCTAATTTTTGTATTTTTAGTAGAGACGGGGTTTAACTATGGTGGTCAGGCTGGTCTTGAACTCCTGACTTCGTGATCCGCTTGCCTTGGCCTCCCAAAGTGCTGTGATTATAAGCATGAGCCACTGTGCCTGGTCAAATGTTTTATCTTCTGAAAAGCTTTCCTGGCTCAGATGAGGTGACTCATCTCACCCTACTCAAAGGCTTTCTCATATACTAGAATTTCTACTATAATTTTTCAGCCCTTTCCCCAAAACAAGTCTTGCCATAATCCAGCATTAGAGCAAAACAGAAGTCAATGATGAGAAGCTTGATAATGTGAAGGTTTAATTCTAAGGTGGACAGCAGTCAATCTTTCATTTAACAAATATTTATTAAGTACTTATCACATGCTGGGTGCTAGAATTACAATGATAAACAAAAGATGTGGTAGTTATTTCACCATTTTCACACCACTTCTTTAGTCACTACTTTTGTGTCTCTTTTGGACAACTCCATTTATCCTCTAACTGGTGTTTCTGCTTATACTGTGATCTCCCTTTGATCCATTCTTCACCCAACAGTCAGAAGGATCTTTTGGTCATTAAATCCCCTCCTTAAGCCTCTTAGAAGTTCCACTTGTGGAACATCAGCATGAGGAGCTCTATGGACCCACTCCCCAGAGTTAGCCATAACTACTGAACATTATATTTGTTAAAAACCCAATCATTTATAAATCCCTCTAAATTGTCCTAAAAGCATATAGCAGATGAAGAAACACTTATTAAAAAAATCTAGGCTGGAAGTGGTGGCTCAAGCCTGTAATCCCAGCACTTTGGGAGGCCAAGGCGAGTGGCTCACCTGAGGTTAGGAGTTCAAGATCAGCCTGACCAACAGGCAAAACCCCATCTCTATTAAAAAAAGAAAGAAAGATGAGAGAGATCCAAGATGGCCGATTAGCAACAGCTCAGGAATGTAGCTCCCAGTGAAAGCACAGAGAACGAGTGGACGCCGCACTTTCTGACGAATTTTTGTTGCCCACAGACCAGGAGATTCCTGGCAGAGGAGCCACGTGGG
>CAUYQU010085502.1:0-48169 GCA_963574635.1 Cheracebus regulus
GTTTAAATAAAATATTGGTTGGCTGCTTATTTGTTATTTTCATCCCTTATTCCTTCCTGTCTCCATTGTTAAGCACAATTATTGGCATAAAAGAAGTTTTTAATACCCATTTTTAGACTGCATTCTAGCCTGGGCAATAGAACAAGAACCCCATTCTCTCTCCCTCTCTCTCCTCCTCTTTCTTTCTCTCTCTCATTCTTTTTCTTTCTTTCGCTCTTTCTTCTTTTTCTTTCTTTCAAAAAATAAAAATAAATTTAAAAAATTAAAAAATTAATATAATACCAACATACAAAAATTTATAATACCAATATATAAAAATTCATTTTTATAGATAGCAACAAAGAATTAGAAACTAAAATTTTGGCACAGTGGCTCATGCCTGTAATCCCAGTACTTTGAGAGGCCAAGGTGGATGGATTATTTGAGGTCAGGATTTCGAGACTAGCCTGGCCAACACTGTGAAACCCCATCTCTACTAAAAGATACAAAAATTAGCCCAGTGTGGTGGCAGGCACCAGTAATCCCAGCTACTTGTGGGACTGGAACAGGAGAATCCAGGAATTACTTGAATCCAGGAGGTGGAGGTTTCAGTGAGCCAGAATCATGTCACTGCACTCCAACCTGAGTCATAGACTGAGACACCCTCTAAAAAAAAAAAACACCTAAAATATTTAGCTATTTAGAATCAACATCATTTAAAATAGCAAAATAGCATTCAAAATATTAAATCCTTGGGAATAAATTTTTACAAAATATACAAAATAGCTTTGCACTGAAAACTGAAAACATTGCTAAGGTAATTAAAAGACTCCTACATAAATAGGGAGATATAATTTGTCCACAAATTGGAAGACTCAATATTGTTATAATGTCCATCTGTTAGTCTATTCTCACATTGCTATAAAGAACTACCTGAGACTGGCTACTTTATGAAGAAAAGAGGTTTAATTGGCTCTCAGTTCCACAGGCTGTAGAGGAAGCATGGCTGTGGAGTCCTTGGGAAACTTACAATATTGATAGAAGGCAAAGAGGAAGGAGACATATCTTACATGGCTGGAGCAGGAGGATGAAAGAAATAAGGGGAAAGTGCTACACACTGTTAAACAACCAGATCTCATAAGAACTCACTCTGTCACTCTGTATCATGAGAACAGTAAGAGGGAAGTCTGCCCCTATGATTCAGTCATCCCCGGATCACGTTCCTCCTCCAACACTGAGGATTACAATTCAACATGAGCTTTGGGTGAAGACACAGAGCCAAACTATATCTATGTCAGTTCTACCTAAGTTGGTCTTTAGAGTCAATGTATTCACAGTAAAATCCTATCAGTTATTTTTAAAGAAATTGAAAAACTGATTTAAAAATTTATACAAAAATGCAAAGACCTAGAATAGCCAAAATAATTTTGAAATTATTATTTGGGAATATTAACATTACCTTATATCAATATTTATAATAAAGCAATAGTAATAGAGTACAATATTATCATAAAGATGGAAAAATCAATCATGTGAACAGAATAGAGTCTAAGAACAGATCACAAACATATGATTAATTTTTAACAAAAATAAAAAAGCAATATGATGGGAATAGGATATTATTTTCACCAAACAGTGCTGGAGCAATTTGAAAACATAAACAAAATAAAAATCTTTGTATATAAAAGACATTAAATTTTAATGCAAATGGACTAGAGTTCTAAATTTAAAATACAAACTTCCAAAAATTTTAAAAGAAAATTTAGGAGAAAATTTTACCACCTTGGATTAGCCAAAAAGCACGATCCATAAAAGAACAAATTGCCAAAATGGACTTTATTAAAACTAAAGACTCCTATTTAAAAAGATACTGTTAAAATAATAAAAAGCCATACACTGGGATATTGTATACTAATACAGTATTAGAGCTTTCATCTAGAATTTGCAAAGAATTCTTATAACTCAATAATAGCAAATCAAACCACACAAAATAAAAATTTAAGCACATGCTTCCTCAATGTAGACATAGCAAAATATTTGAACAGACACTTCGACAATGAAGACATATGTATGACACAAGCATTGCACATACATAGATGCTCAACATCATTGTTTATTAGAAATATGAAAATTAAAAACACAAGGAAATACTACTAAACATCTATTTTACAATTACAGAAATTTAAGTCTTTCATCTCAGTTATTGGTGAGGATATGGAAGAACTGGAACTCTCATGCATTGCCAATAGGAATGAAAGTTGGCACAAGCACTGTAAAACACATTTTGTAAATCTCTTAAAAAGTTTAATATACACATATCATATAATCCAGCCATTTTTCTTCTGGGTATTAAGCTAATAGAAAAAATATGAACTTAAATACTTTTACACAAATGTTTGTAGCAGCTTATTTGTGATATTCAAAAGCTGGAAATAGTCCAGATGTTTACTAACAGGTGAATGCATAAGCAAACTGGAATAACCCACAATAAAATATGTCTACAAAATTAAAAAAGAATGAACTCTTTATGTACATTAGAAAATGGATGAATCTCAAAATAAATGAATAAAAGAAGACAGAAGAAGAAAGTACATACTATATAATCCCACAGATATAAAATCCTTTAAAAAATCAAATTAATATATAATAACAGAGATTAGATCAGATGTTGATTTTGGTCTCAAGATTAGGAGCAGAGAGTTCTTAAGATTCAAAGTAGAAAGAACTGAGAATGTTGGAAACAAGAAAATTTGACGTGATGGATGATGCTCATTTTCTTGATTTTGGTGACATTTTCATATTTGTATATTTTATTAGTCCATTCTCATTCTGCTATAAAGAATTGCCCGAGACTGGGTCATTTATAAAGTAAAGAGGTTTAATTGACTCACAGTTCAGCATGACAGGGGAGGCCTCAGGCAGCAGAGGGTAAGCAATCATGATTGAAGGCGAATGGGAAGCAAGGCACCTTCTTCACAAGGCGGCAGGACGGAGAAGAGCAAGCAGGGGAAATGTGAGATACATATAAAGCCATCAAATTTCATAGGAACTCACTATCAGGAGAACAGCAAGGGAGAAACCACCCCCATGATTCAATTACCTTAACCTGGTCCCACCCTTGGCATGTGGGGATTATGGGGATTATGGTCATTGCAATTTAAGATGAGATTTTGAATTGTGGGGAGACAGCAAAACTCTATCATATATATTTGTCATAACACATCAAATTGTCCATTTTAAATATGTGCAGTTTATGAAATTTTGGTTATACTTCAGTGAAACTGTTTTAGGACAATTCTGCTCTTTAAAGTTGTAAATCATATTTTTTGTAATATTTCATATTAATGTTCTGTGGAAAAAGCATTAAAATCATAAGTACACAGTGGTACTGTCATGAGATAAAAATAAATGTATTCTAAACATATAAAATACTCATGTTTATATTATTCAATACAAATTGACTACAATTCAAGAGAGTATCCAGATTTTACAGATATTAAGTATTTTGAATAATAAAATGAAGAAACAAATTGATTATGAAGCGGATGTTTATGAAAGTGTTTACACTATATGTGTTATTCTTTGTTTTATATTGAATTATGAAGTTCCCAGATTTGGGGAAAAAATACATTATGACTTCCCTTCAACTTGTGAGTCAGGTTTCAGCCTGGAGCTTACTTTTAGATGCTAGAAATGATGGTAAGTCATTAAATGCAGCAGATCAAACACTGCCTCTACTATGTAAGTCAGAATGGCAAGGCAGCAACAGTTTAAGAGACTTAGAAGAAATTCTGAACTACTCCCCAAAAGCCATTACATTAGTAAAGTTTATCTCAGTCTTGAAATCCGCATAAGTCATGCGCTGAATTGAATTTAGTGCCAAGCCATCAGCATCAACTGCTGCGGTGTCATCTTGTTCCCCCTCTAAATCACCTTATTCTACTCAAAGATAAAAGGCTGCTTTCATTTCTGTAGGGGACAGATTAAACATTAGCAGTCAGAAGCAATTGCTTTTCCCTTCAACATCACCTCTAGTCTTCTTCCTTGTAACACCCTCTCCAGGGATTGCCTGCTGGCTGAAAAAGAGGCAAATAACATTTGTGCCTTAGCATAGCATCCTTTGATTCTGTACTGTAAAACTGAGGGTGTTTTTGGAAACAGTGTGAGAGGTCTTAGCCGGTGAAGGGTAGAGTCATGACACAGAACTTGAAGTTCATAAATTTTAACCTGAATTTCCCAGAAATCTCTGCGTATTTCCTTGAATAACATACAGGCTCTATGTTTGTACATCATTAAAGACAATTTTGACAGTGTCTATATTGAACATTATTTCTATAACTGTTGTTGAAGACAAACTAAGTATTTCACTCTGCTTTAATAAATGTTAGACAGGTTCCTTCCTGACTATAGACCCATGACCTTTCCTTAGAGCACTTACTTAGAAAACCTGAAATTATAAATTATGTCTGTGCTACTTTGAAATAAAAAATCTTCTCCAAGAAATGTAATAGTCAAAAAAGATAGCACCAGAGGGTGGGAGGAGGGAGAAGATCAGGAAAAATAACTAATGTGCACTAGTTTTAATACCTGGGTGAGGAAATAATATGTAAAACAAACCCCTATGACACAATTTTACCTATGTAACAAATCTATACTTGTACCTCGAATTTAAAATAAATGTTTTTAAAAAAACCATAGTAGCGCTATCTCCTATTCTCTGTGAGAAGGTAGGAACCTAACTTTGACAAATGTCAACTAGCGAACACAGATGGTCTAGTCAAATTAACTAATCTTGCTCCTATCATCCTCCAGAGCTTTACCACTGCTCACCCTAGCACCTAAAAGCTTTTATTTCAGTGAAGTTGAGTTCAGCCTCTCTACCCTATTTTAATAGTCTTGAATAAAGTTTTCCTTGCCTATTTAATTCTGTTTTTCTTTTACAGGGCCCTAGAGAAACTGCCCCTTTCTAATGATCATTAGGGTACAAAAGAGTTGGAATATTATTTTTTAGTAAAACATCTTAAGCATTTCTTAAAGTAGATGTTATTACAGGACCAGAACCACCTTTTCACAGTAGCCGTGGCTATTGGTGCCTTACAATAATTTCACAAAAGCAAATCCTGGTCTGGAATTTTTGTAAGCCAATTTGGTTTTTTCTGGCCAAGCTTCAAAATGATCTTTCTGAAAAAAAAAATTATAAAAAAGACCATTATAAAGCTCTTATATACTCTTACTGTAATATGACAGCAGCAACTATCATTTTAAGTTCCCTCTCCACATTCAAAGGACCTACATTCTGTGATGGAAAATGAGGAAAAGACTCTCAGGAGACACCGGAGAAAGCAATTTGGTTTTGTGACCTTTAACTTGGAATGAGTATACTGAGACCTCAGGTCTCAGCCTTCTCCTCTTCCAAACAAGTCGCACCTATGGACTTAGAATACCATCATGCTAACAACTTCCTAATCTGTATTTTCTTGACCAGAATTCTCCCCAAATTTTCTAACCTTAATAGTTATATACACAATTTCAGAATAAGATGGACTTAGGGTAAATTTCACTTTTCCATTTCTGCTGAAGGAATTTGGGAAAACTAATTAACTTCTCTTTATCCCAGTAAATTTATTTATAAAATTGGGAATATAATTAAACTACCTAAAAAGGTTGTTGAAGACCAGACATCTCCACTGGCATATCTCATAGGCGCCTCAGATTTAATCTAAACAAAATGAGCCTGACATTTCCTCTGTGAACGTTATCCTACCAAGTCTTCTTTATATCAGAAATCAGCAAGGCTTTCTGTTCTCACATGTATCATCCAGCCAGAAGATAGAAAATCATATTTAATTTTGTTCTTATTTTTTCCCTGATTCAGTCTACTAGTAAGATCCACCAATTTCACCTTGAAAATAAACCTCAAATCTGTATCATTTTCTTCATGTCATTCTCACAGCCCCAGACCAGACAGCAGCAGTCTTTTTCCTGGACTATTGTAATAGCCACATGACTGCTTTCCCTATTGCTTTTACTACTATATTACTCTCTATTCATCCATTATCCACTGAGTAGAACCATATCATTTCACCCTCTTGCATAAAACGTTGCAGCACTTTTTTTTCACTAAGAATAATACTAAAGTCCCTTATCATGGTTTATAAAAATGTTTGTGACCTGGCTTTTGCTCATCTCGCCATCCTCATCTTAAGACACTCCCTCCTTCACTTACTGTATGCCACTCACACAGTCTTTCAAGAATTCCTAGAATTTGGCAAGCTTTTTCATGTTGTAAGTCATTTTTATATTTCCTATTCCCTTTTTGTTGAATGTGTTTTTCCTGGCTTTATGTATGGCAGATTCCTTCTCATTGTTTTAGTCAAAATCTCAGAGAGTATCTCTGACAATCCTATTCACACCTCCACAGTTATTTTGTTTTAAACACAACAATCTATTTTTTTCCTTCAAAGCATATATAGCTATATTATTTTATTTCCCTATTTTATTTATTCTCTTATTTTATTTATTCACTTATCAACAATTTTGAATTCTAGCTTCTAAGGATATAGCAATGTATATCCCCATGAATCTTACTCTCTAGTGGGAACAATGGAAAATAAACAGGTAAGCACTCTAAAGAAAAATATAGTGGAGTAAAGAAATATACAATTGGGAGGGTTTGAATGGATGATTGAATGACATTTTCTGAAAAAAATATTTAAGTCTGATTTGAATGACATGAAGTAAAAGTTAGAAGAGATGAAGGGAGAGCATTTCATTCTGCAGATTAAGGATTTGAGTGGCCTATACGTATGAGGCCTATAAACTCCAAGTGGAAATATTAATAGGTAGTTCTATGCATGAGTCTAGAGTCCATGGGAAAGGTTTGGAAAAGAAATGTGAATCTGACAATCATCAGCATATATTAAAACTTTAACCTCGGTGATACCTAGGAATTGTGTTTGAAGAAGAGAGATGAGAAATGAGAACTGCAAATGACACTACAAAGTTTAAAAAATCAAAGAAGAGGGGCCAGACAAGGGTGCTTGCAAGTGAGAATAAGAAAACCAGGGGAGTGTGTCATCCCAGAAGCAGTGAGCAAGTGTCAAGAGCTATTGAGCATTTGAGTAATTTCAAGACATAGAAGAGTCAGCTTGATTTAGTAACATGATGGTAATTGGTGATCCTGACAAGACAGAGGGAAGGCTCTTTATAGTGGGATTAAGAGAGAAGGGAAAAACAGAGAGTAGAGACCATGAGTTTAAAGCTAGCAATTATGGGAGAAGTAACTGCAGAGTAAAGGGGCTTTTTTTTTTTTTTGGTCTCTCTCTCTCTCTCTCTCTCTCTCTCTCTCTCTCTCTCTGAGTGTGTGTGTGTGTGTGTGTGTGTGTGTGTTTTAAGATGGTGGATGTTATGGCATGCTTGTATAATGATGTAATGAAGCTAGTAGAAAGGGAAATCAGGATAACGTGAGAGAGATGAGGTGGGGAGATATGAAGAGGTAAGAGGGTGAATTGATTCGGTAAATAGAGCAGAATTCTTGAGCAGCTTGAAATTTGTACTAATAAATGAAATAGGTTCAGCCAGCAGGCCTGTATTTTATTCTATAGCCATGCTTAGCTATGTAAAAGCATTAGAGGAAAGTGTTAGGTGGAGAATATGTTTGCCAAGCAAGTGTTACAGAGGGAATAGAACAGAGAATGTAAGCAAGGGATAACTACAATAATGGATTATGAAATCTAAGCAAGGTAAGAAGGAAGGAAAAACAAAAGGAGATTAATAAATGGGGAAGATATGACAGAATGAATGGACTCTTGGTGAGATACAACAATTACTGGATTAAAATTATGAAATTATTTTAAAAAGCAACAGTGTCTACCGTGTATGTCCTATATTTGAATGGAGGATCCATCATGTCAGGAACAGTATTTGACTTTCCTTTTTATTTTTAGCACATAACATAGCTCCCAGAATGCAGTAGCTACTCAATAAAAATTGAAATAAAGGAATGTGTATCACACCACTTACTATGTTCCTGATGTCTAATTTTAGGCATTGAGCATACCCTTGTGAATAAAACTAACAAGTAGGTAGTTACAAGAAAACACATGTTAGAATAGAAGCCCCTGGCATTATGGAAAAACTAAGAAGGACCACTTATCAAGATTGGAGGGGTTCAGAAGAAGTAGTGTCTAGTAGACTGGAAGAATGAGTGGTAGTGAGTTAGATGCTAATGACAGAACAGCTTAAGGCAGAGTCAGAGCCATGATTACTAAAACTGAGTGAAACTCATTCAACGGTGGTACCTGGTAGGATGTGCAGGGAGAGTGATAGCTATGAATTTTGTTTGTTTGAAAAAAAAAAGCTATTCATAATAGCAATATTATTAAGAATAATACTGACCATTTGGTACTTTTTGCATTGGTTATTTACTTCCTTTGTGTTTTAACACTTTTGGGAGTCCAGAATATGCCTCCCCAAAATATGAAGAATTGTTGAGTTGAAGTAACTGAGAGGAAGTAGATGCAGGAATGTTCTCTGCCCTTTCTCTATTTGCCTACAAGTAGAATATAGATTTACAGAGACAAAAGCTATCCTGTTCCCTCCAAATACCAGCCCCCCAACCTTCAAGCATGTCAACCAGAGCAAACAAAGGTTAAACACTGAAGACAGCCTTAGACCCTCATCAACCTTGAGATGATACCAGAAGAATTTATATTAACAAGTTTATTAACTACCCTTTATCTGCCATTTGTTTACCTTCCCACAAAGTTGCTGCCCATATATTCGAGGCCTTTCCTCTGTGTCCTGTCACATCTCTAAAGAGATACTGCTTCTCTTAAAAACACTATACAATCTGAAATTCAAAACTACCTCTTGGGCAGTACTCATTTGCTAGGTATTTCCCATGGATATATGAAATATACATGTCGAGAAGCTTTTGTTTGTTTTTCTCTGTTAATGTGTCTTTTGTAAATAGGGCCCGTTCTAATTTAAAATCTATGGTGGTTATCATTTTTCTCCTGTATACTCTTCTTCAAGTTTTTGACACAGGATTCTTAATAAATGGAACTGGCAACTAATTGGCAAAACTCCCAAAATATATACCAAGAGATTTTTATACCAGTATTTATGGCTTTGCTTTCCTTTCAAGGTAAGTCTTATTTTCTTGTTATTGTTTTCATTCTTACATTTATAAGACTCTCCTGCCTGCAGTTGTGAGCAGCTTTATATCAGTCATGGTTTTCCCTTAAGAAACCTGCCAGCCATTTCACACAAAAGATTTTTGTTTGAAAGTGCATGTATGAAGTATTTTTATTATTACTCTAAAAAGGTGACAAATATTAACTGATATTTACAGCTAAGATGGTGGGAAGACGGAGATGAACAATGCACTGAATGAATTGCAAAATCACGATGTTAAAAATATTTGCTATTTCAAATGTTTCTTTTTGAAGAGAAACTAGCAACCCTTTCAGACAGCACTAGCAAATAACATACTATTTTAAATTATGTATTATTTCCTAAGAACTTTAAAAAGAAACTTAAGATCCATAAATGCAAGCACTGATTTATTTGTAAGTACATATTTGGGAAAATACTACTGTAAAACTAACTAGTTATCTTGGCTTCATTTAACAAATTTAAATGAATACTTTTACCAGTCTGCATTATAACTCTATTGTGATCTTTAAAAATTAGCCCCTAGAGCTATTTTAATGTGTTGGATGGGTGTATAGAAAAAAAGTCTGTGATACCTTTAATTCTTTATTGAAGCAGAAAATATCAATAGTTTTCAAGACAGACCATCACAAACCTTCAGGGAGACAGGGAGGCAGGGAAGATTAGAAAGGTAGAGTTAAAGAAAAATAAAGATGCTTAAAAGTAAATTTGTATTGGTCAGTCTGTGTAATAATTGGTATCAGACACACAGCTGCAATTACTACAAAATCATTGTCAAATTCATGTGTAGGCAGATGGTAGCAATGTTTGGGAGAGGAGATAACACTGAATTTTTAACAAGTGACAAAAGGATTGGCATGGTGCAAACAGAACACCAGTGCACTTGGCGACCAGCCAGGCAGCCCCATGTGCTGTCCTCCTGCCGTCGCACAGAAGGCTTACATGCTAAACACGACAGTGGATTCTGTCTCACAGTAGAAGACAGACCCCTCTGAATAGGAAAAAAAAAATCGGAAAGTGAGTCAATAATTGCTCTTTATATTTAAGGCTTCTTTGACTTGAAGGTTTAGCGCAATCGCTCAACACAATTTCCCGGCCATGGTAAGCAGCAATCACTCTGGTCAAGAGCAGTAGACCATTTTGGTAAAGAAAAAGGGCTGTGGGAGCGGAGGGGTCAGGTTCCAATTCCAGCTCTTACAGGTCTTCCCTGTGTAACTGAGTTAGTGGCTGTACTCATCTATGCCTCTATTGGAGCACCTTTAAAACACAATCATAATAGAACCTACCTGTTTTAGGCTTAATGATCTAGAAGAACTAAGAAGAAGCTTCTTGTGGAAGTGAACTGTTGAAGGGCTGTGCTGAGGAAAACAGGGAGAAGTGAGGATCAGGGCAGACTGGGGGTGGTGAGCATGCACCTGACCACCAATGGTGTCTCGTCGTCGATTGCCTCAGACTGACCCAAAGATTTGTGGAGTAAAACAACAATCCTTAGATTGTCTCATGATTCTTGCACTTCAGTAATTTGGGCAGGGTACAGTGAAGTTTGACTCTGCACTACCATGTGAGATAAAGTGGCTCAAACAGCTGGAGGTGGCTGAGACAGCATGACTGGAGGCTTAAGTTCCATGTGGCATTTACTGGGGATGCAGTGGCCAAAATGGTTTCTTCACTCACTTGCCTGACATTTGGGCTGGGAGGGCTGGAACACCTGAGGGCCAGCTAGCCTCTGTCTCTCTACACAGACTCTCTCTGTGACTGGTTTGAGCTCTTCATAGCATGGCCCCCAGAGGATAGGCAGACTTTGTTGCATCCTGCCTTGTCTTCCTCAGAACTAATATTCCAAGAGACAATTGCAGTTGCTTCAAAGCCTCTTATAACCAAGCTCTAGGTCATGCAGTATCACTTTTGCCACATTCTATTGGTTACACAGCGTTATCCCAAATTCAATGTAGAAGGGGGCCTCACTAATAGGTAAATACCAAAACACTTGTGTTCACCAGGGAGCCTATTTCAGAATGAGTCTATGGGGGGAAAAACAGAATTGGCCTCTCCTTTTGGCAAAGCAACACCTTTTATACCTTGCTAATCTCTCTAACAAGATGCCTTAGTGAGAAGGAAAGTAATTCTCCAGTGATGAAGGCATCTGTGAACAGTTGGCCCTCAAAAGTCACAGCAGCTAGAGTGTAAAGGCACAGCCATGTAAAAGTGACTAATAAAGCCACCGATATTTTCTGCTCTGCGACCTCAGGAAGTTACCATGTAAATTAAATGAATTATTGTATTTAAAATTGCTTAGGACAGTAGCAGACACATGTTAATGAAATGCTCAATGTGAAGTCACTTAGAACTCTGATTTACATTTCTCAGGACTGAGTAGTTGCTTTCTCTGAGTCATTGTGTCTGATAAGGGGCCTGAGAAGACACACTTGCAAATTAATACTTGAAGTTGCCCAACCAGCAACAGTTCCGTCTATTGTATACTTAATTAAACTGCATTAAAACAGCCACAATTACAGACGAATTACAAGACTCCTTTTAAATTCTGCTACTCATACAGAGAGTTTTTAAGGAGCATTATGGTACAAAGGTTAAGCAAATTCAAATGATGTTCCCCCTAAGCAGCCACCTTAATTTGCACTCCAATTTAAAAGAAATTTGAAGAATATCAATAGCATTTTTGTTAAGTCTCAATGAGTTGTCAGTTACTTTAGGAGTAGTTTGGTATACATTATTTTACAATTTCCTGTAATATCCTTATGAGATTGTGATTTTCTTTCTCATACAGTATGTAAACTGAAAATTACAGAAACTAAATAACTTTTTAATGTATGAACATATATACTTTGGCAAATATGAAGTAGGTTTGGATTTGAACCTGGGTCTCTTTAATTTTAAAATTCTGCTTACCAATAATATTAAACACTATTCCATAGTAAATAACTCAGAAGTGATTATATTAAAGAGTATGAAAGCTTCTTTTTCAGTGTCTATAATTTCTGTAAGATAATTTGTCTAATGCTCCTTCAGAGAAGCAAAGGCAGATTGTTTGGATGAAGGGAATTGCCCAAGGCTTCATTGACTATTCCGAGGAGCATAATAACTCAAGGAGAAAAATCATTAGCTCCTTAATGAGTCTATTGATATAAATAATGGCAGTGTATCTACTGTATTCTGACCAATGAATTATGGTGTTAGCACAGCCAATCCAATTTCCATGTTTTTAACTTTTTTTAAGGAGATTGAATAATTATTCTTATTACTGTATTATATAAATGCTGGTTCTTCTAAGCCACAGATATATTACCAACATAAAAAGCATTGACTTTTTAACTCTGACATTTTTTCAGAGAGTACAATTTAAAATTCAATGGGAGAAAAGGAAATTTGCTTTCTCAAATTAATACATACATAATATACGTTTAGTTCTATGCTTTCAAAGTTATTGTCCCATACAGGTATTTCAGACATCAGAAAATTCATGATTAGCATATATTAACTAGTTTTAATCATATAAGTAAATGGTAAGAAATCATGAATAGATATTTAAGGAAGGGAAATTGAGCATGTATTTTCTTGAAAGAAGAAGTAATCACAATGGTACAAAGAAGAATGAATTAATTCTACTTACCTTAAAGATAGTATCTACCCGCAATATCAAAATAAATATTAAAGTAAAATCATTTTTATAGGCATATATAATGTATTTTAATTACTTATTTTTGTCTTTTCTTCTCACATTCTTAGTTTAATAAATTTCATGTCAGAGTCTTTGGAATATATGTGTAATATTCATTGAGCACATGCCTGGCACAGTGTTAAAACAACCTGTATGCATCAATTCATTTAAAGTTTACAATAAAGACTTGGGATATTTTCATTTCATAAACCATGAGCTTGAGCAAAGAAAGGTCATGGTATTATTGTTTGGGCAAGAACTGCCTAAGATTTCTTCTAAAATAAGAATACAGTTATTTTTTCTATGAGTTTACTTTTAGATTTAAATAAAATGTTACATTAAAACTTCCTAG
This sequence comes from Cheracebus regulus, assembly GCA_963574635.1. Classification (NCBI taxonomy): domain Eukaryota; kingdom Metazoa; phylum Chordata; class Mammalia; order Primates; family Pitheciidae; genus Cheracebus; species Cheracebus regulus. The sequence continues at coordinate 13,185 of CAUYQU010085502.1, forward strand.
TACAGAGCTAACATGCAGGTACAAGTTTCTACTTCCAGTTCTTTTTCATCTTTGCTTGGGCTTCTTTCTGGCCATTGGATCTTCCTCTGTTCACTTATATACCAGGCCAGGAGTGCCAGAGAATTACCACATTCCCAGGAGCTATCATCAGCAAATGACTTACGGGAACTAGTGCAAAAATCCTCAGCTCCTTCAACTCACTGAACCACATGTTCTGTGCTGATTCCAAGACATTCCTAGTGGGATTAAATTTCCATTGTCTGAAATGTTAAATCACTTAATAATCACTTGTTGGCTGCTGTCTCTTTTCTACCTCACTTCCTCAATCCTTCTCCAATGTTTCCTGGGATCCCACTGCAAATAAACAACCTGCATTCAAAGCCTTTAGCAGAACCTGTTTCTGGGAACACAAACTAAAAAAGTACTACTTTTCTAGACACTAGGGAAACAGGGATAAACCAAACTAAGCTTACTGAAAAGCAGGTGAGAAAGACATTAATCTGATAAGTTTAAATGTTAAGTTAAAAAATGTACAAGCTTTCTAAATGAGGTTAAGAGAAACTGTCACGTACTATGGAACCATACAGGAAGGGGAGCCAAATTATATTTGAGGGTAAGGAGAGTCCTGTCTAAGGAAGTAAAGTTTAGGTTGTAACAGAAAGGATGTTCAAAGGCTAAAAGGCAATGGACAGCCTAAATGTAAAGAACTTGAGCATTGTCAGAGCAGAAAGAGCAAACAAAGAGTCTCAGGAGAAAGTTGAGACAGGACTGGACTATGAAACACTGTCCAGACCATGTTAAAATTTCAAATCTTAAACATTGCTTTGTTTAGACAATAATGACAAAATAAGACATCTGATCCTTTCTGCACAACTCTCTTAAAACCATACATATAATCAGCAGCAAACACAAAGAAAATCACACATAATCCATCCCTTTCTTATCATTAGAATATGAGAAACTTCTCAGATTTCAAGGCATTTTTAAGTAGGAAAATAAACTCCAAATCCTGACAGAGCTAATGATGGTGCGTGAATCATGGCTGCAAGCTTGCATGTGTGTGTGTGTGTGGTGTGTGGGCAAAGGAGAATTTAAGAGACTAAGAAAAGAGGAGAGGAGAGTAGAAACCTTAGATGTAGCACTAAAAAGACACCCTCTGGAAAAAACTGCAACACTAAGGGCTAAAATACTGAACACAGATCTGAGACTGAGTTGTTCACAGCACAAACCATAAAATAAGACTTCAAAAAAGATATGAAAAAAAAAGCTGAAGACTTGGAGCTGCATTTCTCTGGGGGGAATGAGATAAATACAGCAGAGATGATGTTTCCTGGAGATGTGAATGTGAAGCGAAAAAAAGAAGGAAAAGAAAAAAAAAATCACATACAAAATTGAAAGAGAACAAGAAACAACAAGGTCTCGCTATACCACCATTACTAATGTCAGCTATCGAGAATGTGAATTTCATTATTTATCCAAAGAGAATGTTCCTCAATTGAGATCTCTGCCCAGAAGATACTTAGGAATAGAAAAAAATCAACAAATTAGGTTTAAGTAATGTGGAGTTGTTGGGGCTCAGAAAATGTTGCCCCGCCGTATGGCACTTTGGCATGCTGAGTACTTTGAACTGAAAGCCATTGGAAGGGCCTCAGAAACAAAGTTTATTTTTGACCTTCTCCTGTCCTTTTTTCTCCTGCTTCCATTTCTCCCCAAAGCAGGCTATAGCAACTAGAATTCCTCTTCCCAAAGGAAGGTCATAGAAAATAGAAATATTACTCTAAACTTCACCAGCTTTTCTGTATAGGAGCTGGCCATAAAGAAATTCTCTGATCACCTTGTCTGATAGTCATTCATTCATAAGACCCTTATTCCAGAAAGTATTCTGCCCTATGCTTAGGAAGAAGGAATGCCACACAGAGAGACAAAAGAATCTGAACAGACATGCCTTGCTGAGTTTAACCCACTAATTCTATCACAATTAGATCATTCCCTTTTCATCTAATCACATTTTCACACAGCTGTTCATTCCTCAATGAACCCAAGCATAAAAATGGACAATTTTCCCTGACTCTTCGTTTCTGAAGGCTCTCATGTCATGTAAAACTTTAATTAAATACATCTGCTATGCTTTTCTCTTCTTATCTCTTGCTATAGGAGCATCAGTCATAACATTTATGATAGAGAGGAAAGGCATCAAGCCCTTCTACTCCTACAGAGTCATTTCTGGGAAATACTGTGAAAACAGTGAAGCTTAAAATGTACATGTAGTTTGCTACAATTTATGTAAGGAAGAAGAGAGATAGCAAAACACATATCTATATCTGTTTAGTTTCACAATAAGAAACATGGAAAATATAAACTAGAAGCCAATGTAATTGGTGTCTTGTAAGGAGAAAAGTGGGTTGGAAATGGCATGAATTCCATAGGGGAGGGGTGAGACTTCTCTGAGTGTCACATTTTTGTAGTTTTATCTTCTGAAGCATGCTAAAGTTCCATGTACTAAAAATAAGGGTAAATAAACCTGAATTGGACAAAAATTCAGATTTGATTCCAAGGGCAGGGGTAAGCAATTGCAGATGATTGAATAGCAAGAAGGAAGTGGTCAGTAAGAGTTTTCAGAGTTCATTTTAACTGCAGCATGGATCTTATAGTGAAAGACATGAGACACCAACTAGGAATGTAAAATAGAGTGGAAACACATTCACTTTTGCTTTCTAGAATATGCACCTAGAAAAGGCTTATTAGAAAGGTGATTATGGGTGGTAAGTTTCTGAGGCTCTGAGGCTCTCCAATGTATGGCATGTGGCATCACCCTCCTAGATGTGTGTTTACTGACTTCTTGGCATGCAGACACAATACAGAAGAACACTTGGAGCAAAAGGCTCCTAGTCCAGAGAAACATAGAAAGCAAAGTCTGAGACTACAGACCACCTTGGATGATTAGTGAGAAAAAAAAATCCAAAAATATTTGGGTGTGACTAGAATTCTGAAATCTGCTAGAGGACTTGGAGACTCTGCTTGATATTTAATATGATACACTAGAAGAAGGTATAACTATTAAAGGGATTAACGAAGTGAACAAAACCTAATAGGCCTTTGACTCTTTAAAGAAATCCTGGAATCCCCTTTATTTAATTAATAATAGGATGGATAGACAAATAGATTTCAATGGGCAGAAAAACACATTTTCCCTCTTAATGAACTGGAAGAATAACATAACAAGGAGATACTATCAATACTAGCCATATTGCAGTAATAGCAATAAACCATTATAACCAAGAAGAAATGTTCTTCTGTAATTACATATTACCATAAAGTCAACCAGAATTCCTGAAATTTGACAGTAAGGCACAGCAGACCATGGAGATGAGAGTATGACTTTTAGAAGGATACATTTAAAACAACCTGTCTAACAGATGACTGGCTAACAGAATCATTCAAACAGAACTACTGAAGCTACACTACTACAGACAGATTTCAAGTTTACCGTTACTTTGATTTTCTCACCTGCTAGCATGGCATGGTACTAAAATCAATGGAAGAGAAAGCTCTGAATTGCAGATTATAGCCCATGGGGACTTAGGGAGAAGCAATGAAAAAATGTTGTTATTCACCTCCCTAATTCAATAGTGCAGTTAGGATCATCAAAGTCAAACTGAACCTATACTGTTTTAAAACAACATAAACTTTTAAAACACTAAAATTCTGTCCAAAGTAATTCTCTATATTGCCCTGTTTAGAAAAGTGTGTTAATGAATAGCAGAAGTGTTGCTTTTGAACCTGAAAAGCTCTTCTTATAAAACAAATTATGATATACATTGTTAGAAGGAGCTCTATTCCTCAGGTCTTGGTAAAATTCATGACAGCTTATCTAAATCTTTATCCAGTGGGGAGTAAGAATACACACACACACACACACAGAAAATATCAAAAACTAATTTTTTAAAAATATAACATCAATTCATTTATAATAATTCAAAGCTGAAAGAAATAAGATGTTATCATGCAATTACACATGCCAGATAATAGAAGTTATTGAGCATCCACTATTTTAAAAGAGAAAGTAACTTCTTTGAAGATATGGAGAGGAAAAAAGTGAGAAAACCTTTATTGCTTTTCACAAAATTATTATTTGTTTAATTATTCAGAAAGCATTCCTGATAAAAATTGGAAGCAATTGCAAGACAATAAATTAAAATTACAAATTGAAATATGCATACTGTAATACTATAGAAACTAAAATTTGAGTTAAGGAGGAATTAGATGTAGGTGGGTTCATTTGGAGGAGGCTTCGTTTTAGAAGTAAGTTTTGAGAGCTGGTACAAAAATGAATGAGGTAGTCTAAGAAAAGAAAACGGCATGTGCCTAACTGTCTTAAGAGGCATAGCCACTTACATTAAGTAAACAAGTAAAACAAATTATATTTTCTGAGCCAGATTACTCACTTTGTCAGGTATTGATATAATCTTTGGACAGTTGAAATAGGCATAAATAAACCAAATCATACAGAACAATCAGGAAAGTCATCGCATATTAGAAAATGATCAGAAATTCCACACCTGGAAAATGAGAATCTGATATACCATTTCAGATTCTGGCAAAAGACCAAGAAGAGTTGACTGGAAGCAATAGAACTATCCAGAAAGCCAGGGGCTTATAGGAATAAGAAGAAATCAAGGATATAACAATCAAATGGCATGAACCTCAAAGGAGCAGGATTTTTGTTTGTTTCATTGATTTAATAATAGTGTGGAGGAATATGACCTTTGTTGGGGTTTGCGGAGAGATGAAATAAATCCAACTCCTCTTCTCTAAATGAAACCCTTAAGATAAATAGATTATGGTATAAGAAGATCAAAAGGTCACATTAGTTTTTAATATCAGCCAGCAATCACTACAAGTGAAGCACATTGAACAGTATTTTAAATTTTACTAAATCATTTTATCTTCACAACAAAACTAGAGGGTAAAGTATCACAATTTTTCCCAAATAAAACTTGAAGCAATTCAGGCTCACATAACTAGTTAATGACATATTCAAGATTAAAATTGTCTGAGTCCCGTTGTCTTTGGAAAATGTGGCCAAAGTGTACAATAATGGGCTTCCAAACATTAGCCTGAAACTAGATTCACTCACTCAGCTACAGATAGCACTGAACTACCTCAGGCTTCTACAGTTGAAGACTTTCTTGAATGAAGTAAATGAAATGGAGGTGAAAACCAGGATATGTACTTCTTGCCTGCACACTGGCTCCCTGGACGTAGAAGAGGAAGGAGTCCATTTCTACGACTAATTTAGAAATAAGTCATATCTCCCCGTGGGGAGAGTTAAGTGAGATGATAGAGACAGATCAGGAGTGCTGGGCTTGTGGAAGTCTTGCCCATAGCAGGAAACCATTCTCCTCCTTATATACATACAAAATGTCTAGAAGTCAAATGAAAGCAAAATGATGACTCTATTCTACCTCCTGGTCCTAAGGTTCAAGCTGAGGGAAGACAGGCCAGCCACTATGTATTAGTCTGTTTTCTCACTGCTAATAAAGACAGACTCGAGACTGGCTAATTTATAAAGGGAAGTGGTCTAATTTATTCACAGTTCCACATGGCCAGGGAGGCCTGACAATCATGGCAGAAGGCAAAGGAGAAGCAAAGTTCTGTCTTCAATGGTGCAGGCAAGAGAGAGTGTTCAGAGGAACTCCCCTTTATAAAACCATCAGATCTCATGATGCTTATTCACTGTCATGAGAATAGCATGGGAAAAACCCACTCCCACGATTCAGTTACTTCTCACTGGGTACCTCCCACAACATATAGGGATTGTTACAGTTCAAAGTGAGATTTGGGTGAAGACACAGAGCCAAACCATATCAATTGCATCCTCAGATAATTACCTGAGAAGTAGAATTCTCATGAAACACCTCAGGCTACATTAGACTCCACAAGCAAAAGGAGCATTCAGCAAAGATATGAATAATTTAGGAGAGTATTATTAAAAAGAAACACACACTCATGCATACCTACAATGTTTGTGTGTGTGTGTGTATACACACACACACACACACACACATATATACACACACATATACATCTATAGAGAGAGAGAGGTAGTTTCAGGAGGCCCAGGTTTAGTAAAGACGTTTAGGAAGAAGAAAATAATTTAAGTTTGAGTCGTTTGTTTGACATGAACACTAAGAAGGAGACAACAGACTCTGGGGCCTACTTGAGGGTGGAGGGTGAGGATGGAAAAACAACCTATCAGGCTCATTACCTGAGGGATGAAATAATCTGTACAGTAAACCCCCTTGACATGAAATTTACCCATGTAACACACCTGTACATGTAGCCCCTGCATCTAAAAATAAATGTTTGGAGGAAAAAAGCAGACTACAGGGGTGAAAATATGGGAGAGTAAAGATGACTAGAAGAAGCTTTATGTTGACTTGTCAAGCATGGTTGGCTTCTTCTTCATAGTCACCTGGTGGATGGTGTGCACTCCGGCCCCCTGAAATCGGGGTACCAGGTTTCTTTATCTCTTGTCCTTCTGAGGTTGGAAGTGGTGGTGGACAGATACAAGCAAGCTGATGCTGGACTCCTTATGCAGGTGGAGTGAAGCACAAGGAGGAGGGAAGAAAGGAAACACAGAGCTTAGCACTAGGGTGTGTCAGGATTGTTTTCTGTGGTGTGAATATTGAGTTTTAAATATACACTTGAACTGAAAGAATGCTAGGAAATGATTGCAGATACTCAAAACAGCATTTCAGTTGAGTGGTGAAGGCAGATACCCGATTCAAGGGATTATGGGGGCAGCCTGAAGTGAAGAAATGAAATGACAAGCTAAACAAATTGGAAAGGTTGAGGTCATCATGACCAAAAATAATAAATACATTTATTAGAAGATAGAGGATAGAGGAAATAGATATGAGGTTCTGTCAGAGAGTTTGATTTCTTGAAGGGAAAAATTTTTAAAAGACAATTGCATTTAAATTGTTGTTATGGTTTGTAGTTGGAATTTCATGAAGTAAAAATAAATGTATATATATTTATTTATAATATATAGTATAATATACACATTATACTTAAATTAAAAATTGGGATGCTGATTGCAGAGGCTTGTGCCTATAATCTCAACTACCTAGGAAGCTCAGTCTGGAGGATTACTTGAGCCCAGTAATTTGAAACTAGGCTAGGCAACATATCGAGACTCCACCCCTACAAAACTAAGAGTAAAAACATTAGCCAGCCATGGTGGCTTGTGCCTGTAGTCCCAGCTACTTAGAAGGCTGAGGCAAGAGTATACTTTGAGCCAGGAGTTCAAAGCTGCAGTGACCTGTAATTGTACTACAGAACTCATTTATCAATGAGACTTCATTGCTAAAGAAGAAAAAGAAAAAAAAAGGAATACCTAAGAGGTCTTAATTATTTAGCTTGATTTAAGAAAAAATAAATTTGATTTACAAGTTATCAATGATTTTCATCTCTGGAGATGGAAATACTACTTTATATTTGAAAAAGTTTGATAAAATCACCTGAATGGTAAACGTACAACAATTACAAACTTAACTTCAGATATTGACAGTATCATTCCCTCTCCCCTGGATGTTACTTTTTTACACTGGATGTTTACCTTCCCAATCATCCTGGATCAGTCAAGGCATCTGCTTTTGGACTGGAGTAGAGAAAGGATTTCTCTTTTTTCTAAGATCAGCGCACATTTGATCTAGACTACAGGATGGGAGTATACGAAAAGGCACCATTTTTGAGGGGAGATTGGTTCACCTTTACAGCCTGATGACAACCTGGGGTCTACAGAAGGAATCAGCCAGTAGGGGGCACCTCTGTAAAGGCGTGACCTAAAGACCCTGTGAGCAGTGATTGCTTAGTTTCCTTTTCCATCATGTAAACCCAAGCTTTCAGTAAAGTTCATTAAAGCTTGGCTTTAGTTCTGCATTCAGGAGTTAAAGGGAGTGACTGATGTCCACACTTGTAGAGCAGGGAGGAGTATGACAGAGAAGCAACAGCTTGGAGAAATTTAAGACACTAAAGCAAGAAGTGACCTATAAAAAATAAAAGCAGGTTTGTCAGATAACAGATGGTTGTAGATGTGTGGCATTACTTCTGAAGCCTCTGTTCTGTTCCATTCGTCTATATCTCTGTTTTAGTACCAGTATCATGCTGTTTTGATAGTTTGAAGTCAGGTAGCGTGAGGCCTCCTACTTTGTTCTTTTTGTTTAGAATTGACTTGGCTATGTGGGCTATCTTTTGGTTCCATATGAAGTTTACTGTGATTTTTTCCAGTTCTGTCGAGAAGGTCAATGGTAGCTTGATGGAGATAGCCTTGAATCTATAAATTACTTTGGGCAGTATAGTCATTTTCACAATATTGATTCTTCCTAACCACAAGCATGGAATATTTTTCCATCCGTTTGTGTTCTCTTATTTCCTTAAGCAGTGGTTTGTAGTTCTTCTTTAAGAGGTCCTTCACCTCCTTTGTTAGTTGTATTCCTAGGTATTTTATTCTTTTTGTAGCAATTGTCAATGGGAGTTCACTCATGATTTGGCTTTCTGTTAGTCTGTTATTGGTGTATAGAAATGTTTCTGATTTCTGCACATTGATTTTGTATACTGAGATTTGACAAAACTGACAAAAACAAGCAATGGGGAAAAGATTTCCTGTTTAATAAATGGTGTTGGGAAAACAGGCTAGCCATGTGCAGAAAGCTGGAACTGGACCCCTTCCTTACACCTAACAGTGAAATTAATTCCAGATGAATTAAATATTTAAACATAAGACGTAACACCATAAAAACCCTAGAGGAAAACCTAGGCAAAACCATTCAGGACATAGGCATAGACAAGGACTTCATGACTAAAACACTAAAAGCAATGGTAACAAAAGACATAATAGACAAATGGGATCTAATTAAACTTTAGAGTTTCTGCACAGCAAAAGAAACAATCATTAGAGTGAACTGGCCACCAACAGAATGGGAAAAAATTTTTGCAATCTACCCATCTGACAAAGAGCTAACGTCCAGAATCTAGAAAGAACTAAAGCAGATTTACAAGAAAAAACAAACAAACCCATTCAAAAGTGGGCAAAAGATATGAACAGACACTTTTCAAAAGAGAACATTTATGAGGCCAACGAATACATGAAAAAATGCTTGTCGTCACTGGTCATTAGAGAAATGCAAATTAAAACCACATTGAGATACCATCTCATGCCAGTTAGAATGGCAGTCATTAAAAAATCTGGAGACAACAGATGCTGGAGAGGATGTGGAGAAATAGGAACACTTTTACACTGTTGATGGGAGTGTAAATCAGTTCAACCATTGTGGAAGACAGTGAGGTTATTTCTCAAGAATCTAGAAATAGAAATTCCATTTGACTCAGCAATCCCATTATTGGATATGTACTCAAAGAATTATAAATCTTTCCATTATAAAGACACAGGTACACATATGTTCACTGTGGCACTGTTTACAATAGCAAAGACATAAAACCAACCCAAATGTCCATCGGTGATAGACTGGACAAAGAAAATGTGGCACATATACACCATGGAATACTATGCAGCCATAAAAAGATGAGTTCATGCCCTTTGTAGGGACATGGATGAATCTGGAAACCATCATTCTCAGCAAACTGACACAAGAACAGAAAGCCAAACACCCCATGTTCTCACTTATAGGCGGGAGTTGAACAACAAGAACACATGAGCACAGGGAGGGGAATGACACACACACACATACCCTGGGGTCTGTTGGGGGGTGGGGGACTATGGGTAGGACACCTGGGGGTGGGCAGCTTGGGGAGGGATAACATTGGAAGAAATGCCTGATTTAGGTGATAGGGGGATAGATACAGCAAACCACCATGGCATGTGTATACCTATGCAACAACCCTACAAGATCTGCCCATGTATCCCAGAACTTAAAGTACAATTTTAAAAAATAATAATAATAAATAAAAGCAAATATTCAAAAGAAAGAGAATTGGAGTAATTCAGAAACAACCAACACGTTTTCTTGGAAATTCCCAAAAGTTCGTTAGAGAGAAGTGTAAATTTCTTAAAGCTTTCTCTATAAGGGCTCTGGCAAGTATTACTTTGGAATTAAAACGTGGTGGCTGGGGCATTGTGAAATGTCTGGGTTTCAGGTATTTTAAAGTATGTTGTTTTTTGAAAACATGCTCATATATTAATTGGAATTCTTCACATATTATTTTTCAATAAAAATTATTATATGTTTGAGTATTAGGTAGTCCTTTGGCCCATAATATAGTTGATTGTGCTTATGATGACTTAATCATTCTGCAAAAACATCTTTACTATATTATTTCTTTTAATTCTTGTAGCACTCTATAAGGTGGGTGCTGTCCTTTCTAACATTTTACAGATAAGTGCATACATAGGAGTGTTTTGACACTCTCAATGTTACACAACTGATGAGTGGTTCAACTGGGATATGAACTCCAAAACATCAGACCCCAGAAGTTAAGTTCTGAAACATTACACATATTTGTTTTAATAATATTAATGTACTACAAAATGCACTAATATTATTGAACCAAGTATGTGTGTGTGTGTGTGTGTGTGTGTGTGTGTGTGTGTGTGAGTAACTCCAAATTACGACAAGAAATTCCAGGAATATATACTCTCAACAATACTAAGAATATCACCTGCACATTTACCTTGTACTGATAGTGAGGTCTTCTAACTCTAAAATAAATCGTTATTACTTCATTTATCTGACACAGAAGTTACTAGTGGATGGGGGCATTCCTTTATCAGAGGTCATAGATTTGAGGCTCAGGAAGCTTTTTGTTTTTAAAGGCAGTTTGCTAGCATGGTGTCCATAATGCAGCAAATGATAAAAAGCTTAATTGAACAAATGAGAAAGTGAATAGGAAATTCCCAAGGACATGATGAAGTGTTGTTCCTGCAATCATTCTTCATCTATAAAGAATTAGATAAGTGGAATTTTATATTCACCTAAGAGTAATAGCACATGAAAACAAGTAAGTGGATCTATGCTACAAATGAGAATAAAAGAACACAGTAGAGGTATCATAATTGTTATGGACAGGAGAAGAGCCAGCAAAAGAAATATAGACAGAAGAGTAAAAATTAGTAAAAACAAAAGGAGTTATTATCTTGAAAGTCATGCATTTAGTGGTTTCTGGAAGAGCTACTTCTAATGCTGTCCATTGAATAGGTGTGAATGAGCTTTGTTTTACCTTCCACCTTATGAAAATAACGTTGTCATTTTTGACTGTTTTAACTATATAAGTAGTGTCATAATGGACCTTTCTGCATATTGGCTTGGTATACCACCAGAAATGCTCACAGGCAGATTTTGAAGAAATTGATTTTTTTCAGGGTATTAATTTTTGTTTGCTTGTATTTGACTAGATTCCAGATTTAATATTAGATAAATAAGGCACTCTCTGTAGTTTTGTAAAGACTGAGGAAAACACAACATGAATTGAGGCATATTTTTCAAAATCCCTAAACTTTTCAATGGAGCTAATAGGCTCATAAGAATAATATCATGTTAAAACTCAAATAAGATAAATTTCAATTCAGTAGAAATGGTGATTAACAATAGAAAAATACCAGTGAAGATGAGCTTAAATAATTTGGTGCAGGCATAACATTTCTTTACCAACGTTTACTCTGCAACAAGTAAATACAGGGTCTATAAACTATTTGGTTCCAAAGTATAATTTTACATTTACAGAACACTAACTTGTAGAATTTCAGGGAAACAAGTCTTGCAATTGCTTTTGAATTGTACATTATCTGTTGAATACTTTTAAAAAGAATTTGTTTATATTTCCAAGACACCAAAATGAAAGCTAGTTTCCATGTTACTTAGGGAAAATGCAATTTTCTCTACAACAACTTAACTCCTAAAAATCACCTGTATATCAAATTACTGGTAGTGCAATAGTTAAGAAAGCAGTAAGGAATCCCACTGCAGAAAAGAGCCAACAGTGGATTACTTTGCAAAGTAAATTACTTTTCCTTGAAATTTTATTAATCTGTTTCCTGTATATGTGTTTTCTTAACATATATAGATATACATGTATTCTAGATGTTTTTCTTATGCAAAACTTATATATCATCAGCTATAATACTAACATTCTGTATACAGTCTTAGAATATAAAACATAAAGATCACAAGCTCAGAAAAATTTTTATAAGAGCCTGACTACCATGGAGTTAATAAAAACCAAAGGAGCTTGTGTAAGGTTTGAATCATTTTGAAATCACATGTGTGGAAACATTCAGGTGAACTGATTCAGATGATGAAAAGAACAAAATATCAATGACTAGAAAAGAAGTCATTAGAGTTGCCCTTCCCTGCAATCCTTGTCACATGACTTACTTTGGCCAGTGAAATGTGCACGGATCTAATGGGTGTCACACCTGGGCAGAAACATTTAACAGCAGTGGATGCAATCATCCATTCTTGCTCTTTTATTGTCTTGGCAAATGAGGAAGTGCATACTGATTGGAAGATGCAACACTGAGCCAGCCTATGGTGCATAGCTGCCTCAGAGAGTAATTCAAATATATACAGTGATTACATGTAAGCAAGAAATAAATGAATGTTTATTATTTTAGAAGATAAATCAGCAAACATTTTCTGTAAAGAATTAGATTATAAAACAAGGTTCATTCACATCTACTGAATGAATAAAATAAACAAAAATAGCTCCTTTAGAAATCACAAAATGAATTACATCTTGTATTTATGAATGCCTTCTTTCATTCTTAGCTTTTTTGGTTTTTTGGGTTTTTTTTCTTTTTTTTTTTCTTTTTTACTTTTTCTTTTGCTGGCTCTTCATCCATCAAAATATCTCTCTGTCAACAACTCATTCTGTCCATTCAGAATGAAAGCATCCATTAAGAATATGGAAACAAATGTATGTGACAGTGTTCTAGTAAAATATTATTTACACAGATGGGAGCAGGGCTTGATTTGAACAGGTTTTAAGCTATTGTGATTTGCAGGTTGATTCCTACTGCAACATAATTTAATGTGATACAAATATATTTTACACTTTGTTGTCTTATACTATTTATCAGAGGGGGAAAGGGTTGTGGTAAGATATGGGGACTATGAAAATATATACCTTAGGGGGAAGGAAGACAGTCATCATGATATCCCTACTTCCATTCAAGAAAACTGTTTTCATTACCAATAACTTATAGATTTTGATCAAAGCCCAAAATAATTTTTAAAATTATAGTGTTATTGAAATATAACTTACACACAATAAAAATCACTCTTTTAAGTATACAATTCAATGGTGTTTAGTGTATTCAGAGTTGTACAAAGATCACCAATAAGTAATAATAAATTTTTTTTTATTATTCATAAATCTCTTATTCATTAACAATCATTTCCCATCCTTCTCGCTCTACCACCCCCCAGTGCCTGGCAGCCACTAATCTATGTTCTGTCCATAAATTTGCCTATTTTAAACATTTCACATAAATGGAATTATACAATACATAGTTTTTGTGACTGGCTTCATTCACTTAGCATGATGTCTTTAAGATTTGGTGTTGTAACATGTACCAGTACTTCATTAATTTTTGTTGCTGAGTAATATTTTACTCTATCTATCACATTTTGTTCATTCATTAATTAGTTGAAGAATATTTGAGTTGTTTGCATTTTTCATTACTATTAATAATGCAGCTATGAAAATTTATGTAGATTTTCATTCCTCTTGAGTGTATACCTAGAAGTGGAAATCCTGGAACATGTGATAACTGCATATTTAATTTTGAGAAACTGTCATATCATTTTCCAAAGTAGCTGAATTATTTTATAATCCAACCCACAATGCATGTGAGTTTTAATTTTACCATACCATCATCAACAATTGTAATTATCTTTTTTATTTTAGTCATTCTAGTGGATATGAAGTTCTAGCTCATTATGACTTTGACTTACATTTTCTAATGACTAAAAATGTTGAGCACCTTTTTATTTACTTTAAGAATATTTGTATATCTTCTTTGGAGAAATGTCTATTCAAGTAATATGACCATTTTTATTGTTAACTTTTAAATTCTTGAGTTGTAAGAGTTATTTCTATACATATTCTAAATATAAGTCTATTATCAAATACATAATTGGCAAATATTTTCCCCTATCTGGGGGTTACCTTTTTATGTTCTTGATGGTAATTTTTGATGCACAAGATTTTTTAATTTTGATAAAGTTTAATTTATTCATGTTCTTCCATTGCCTGTACTTTTGGTGTCATATTCAAAAATCTTTTGTAAATCCAAGAACATAAACATGTATCCATATGTGGTCTTCCAAGATTTTTATAGTTTTAGCTCTTACATATAGGTATTTATCCCATTTGAATTAACTTTTGTATATGGTGTAAGGTACACATACAATTTCATTCATTTGCATATATCTATCCATTTATTTAAAAGACTATTCTTTCCCCTTTGTATGGTCTCCGCCTCTTTGTCAAAAATCAGTTAACATATGGGTTTATTTCTGGAATCTTAAGTATATTACATTGATTTATATGTCTATCCCTATGCCAGTAGCACACTGTCCTTAATTTCTCTAACTTTGCAACAAGTTTTAAAATCGTGAAGTCCTCTAACTTTGTTCATTCGCAATAATGTTTTGACTCTCCTAAGTCCCTTGTCTCCTAGGTCACATACAAATTTTTGAATTATTTAATCAATATTTGCAAAGGAGTCATCTGAGAGACTAATAGAGATTATACAAAATCTATAGATTGATTTGGGGACTACAGCTATTCTAACAAGATTGTCTTTCAATCCATGGACACAACATGTCTTTCCATTTATTTAGGTCTTCTAAAATTTCTTTCAATAATATTACATAGTTTTAAAGTATAACTGTTGTACTTATTTTGTTCAATTTATTCCAAAATATTTTATTATTTGTGACACTACATTATCACAAATGAACAAAGTTGGAGGACTTCACGATTTTAAAACTTGTAGCAAAGTTAGAGAAATTAAGGACAGTGTGCTACTGGCATAGGGATAATGATATTACAGCAAGTGGGAATTTAATTTCATTTTCACCTTAGTAATTACAAGTGTATAAAAATACAATTGATTTCTGTATATTGATCTTGTATCTTGCAACCTTGCTGAGGTCATTGACAGGTTCTAGCAGATTTTTAGTGGATTCCTTAGGATTTCTATATACAAGACCATTTCATATACATGGTTTTACTTTCCTCATTTCCAATATGGATACCTTTCATTTTTTTCTTGATGAATTGACCTGGCTAGAACCACTAGTATAATGTTGGATAGACAGAGCAAGAGCAGACATTCTTCACTTGCTCTTGATCTTTGCAACAAAGGGAAGATCCATTCTTTCATAATTAAACTTGATGTTATCTGAGGGTTTTTCATAGGTACTCTATCATGTTAAAGAAATTGCTTTCTATTCCTACTTTGTTTATTATGAAGTGGTGTTGGAACTTGTCAAATGCTTTTTCTGTGTCTATTGAGGTGATCATGGAAATTTTGTTTTATGTTCTATTAATAAGATATATTACATTAATGAATTTTACAGATGTTAAACAAATCTAGCATTCCTGAGAAAAATCCCACTCAATCATGACATTAAGTCTTACACACACATATATCTATAAATATATGTATGTGCATATGTATATATGCATATGTATATATATGTGTGTGTGTATATATATATATATATGTAAGTGCAATATATATATATATATATATGTTTTATTGCACTTTAGGTTCTGGGGTACATGTGTGGAACATGCAGGATTGTTGCATAGGTACATACATGGCAATGTGGTTTGCTGCCTCCATCCCCCCATCATTTATATCTGGCATTACACCCCATGTTATCCCTCCCCAACCCACCTATCCCCTGCTGTCCCTTCCCTATTCCCCCACAACAGACCCCAGTGTGTGATGCTCCCCTCCCTGTGTCCATGTGTTCTCATTGTTTAACAACCGCCTATAAGTGTGAATATGCTGTGTTTGATTATCTTTTCCTTTGTCAGTTTGCTGAGAACTGTGGTTTCCAGATTCATCCATGTCCCTACAAAGGACACAAACTCATCTTTTTTATGGCTGCATAGTATTCCACGGTGTATACGTGTCACATTTTTCTTGTCCAGTCTATCATCGGTAGGCATGTGGGTTGGTTCTAGGTCTTTGCTATTGTAAACAGTGTCACAATGAACATACTTGTGTGTGTCTTTATAAAAGAACAATTTATAATCCTTTGGATATATACCCAGTAATGGGATTGCTGTCTCAAATGGTATTTCTATTTCTAGGTCCATGAGGAATAACCACACTGTCTTCCACATTGGTTGAACTAATTTAAACTACCACCAACAGTGTAAAAGTGTTCCTGTTTCTCCACATCCTCTCCAGCATCTGTTGTCTTCAGATTTTTTAATGATCGCCATTCTAACTGGCGTGAGATGTTATCTCAATGTGGTTTTGATTTGCATTTCTCTAATGATCAGTGATGATTAACATTTTTTCATATATTTATTGGCCTTATAAATGTTCTCTTTTGAAAAGTGTCTGTTCATATCCTTTGCCCATTTTTGAATGGGCTTGTTTGTCTTTTTCTTGAAAATCTGTTTTAGTTCTTTGTAGATTTTGGATATTAGCCCTTTATCAGATGGGTAGACTGGAAAAGCTTTTTCCCATTCTGTTGGATGCCAGTTCACTCTAATGATTGTTTCTTTTGCTGTACAGAAGCTCTGGAGTTTAATTAGATCTGATTTGTCTATTGTGGCTTTTGTTCCCAATGCTTTTGGTGTTTTAGTCATGAAGTCCTTGCCTTTGCCTATGTCCTGAATGATTTTGCCTAGGTTTTCTTCTAGAGTTTTTATGGTGTTAGGTCTTATGTTTAAGTCTTTAATCCATCTGTTGTTAATTTTAGTGAAAGGTGTCAGGAAGGGGTCCAGTTTCTGCTTTCTGCACATGGCTAGCCAGTTTTCCCAACACTCTTTATTAAACAGGGAATCCTTTCCCCATTGCTTGTTTTCGTCATGTTTGTCAAATATCAGATGGTTGCAGATGTGTGACATTGCCCCAAGGCCTCTGTTCTGTTCCATTGGTCTATATCTCTGTTTTGGTACCAGTACCATGCTGTTTTCATTACTGTAGCCTTGTAGTATAGTTTGAAGTCAGGTAGTGTGATGCCTCCAGCTTTGTTCTTTTCACTTAGAATTGACTTGGCTATGCAGGCTCTCTTTTGGTTCCATTTGATGTTTAAGGTGTTTTTTTCCAGTTCTGTGAAGAAGGTCATTGGTAGCCTGGTGGGGATAGCATTGAATCTGTAAATTACTTTGGGCAGTATGACCATTTTCATGATATTGATTCTTCCTAACCATGAGCATGGAATGTTTCTCCATCTTTTTGTATCCTCTCTTATTTCACTGAGCAGTGGTTTGTAGGTCTCCTTAGAGAGGTCCTTTATATGCTTTGTTAGTTGTATTCCTAGGTATTTTATTCTCTTTGTAGCAATTGTGAATGGCAGTTCGTTCTTGATTTGGCTCTGTTTAAGTCTGTTATTTGTGTATAGGAATGCTTGTGATTTTTGCACTTTGATTTTGAATCTTGAGATTTTGCTGAAGTTGCTTATCAGTTTCAGGAGATTTTGGGCTAAAATGATGGGGTCTTCTAAATATACAATCCTGTCGTCTGCAAATAGAGACAATTTGACTTCCTCCTTTCCTAATTGATTACCCTTTGTTTCTTTTTCTTGCCTGTTTGCTCTGGCTAGAAATTCCAATACTATACTGAATAGGAGTGGTGAGAGAGGGCATCCTTGTCTAGTGCTAGATTTCAAAGGGAATGCCTCCAGTTTTTGCCCAGTTAGTATGATATTGGCTGGGTTTGTCATAAATAGCTTTTATTGTTTTGAGATACATTCTGTTAAATGAGTTTTTAGCATAAAGAGCTGTTGAATTTTGTCAAAGGCTTTCTCTGCATCTAATGAGATGATCATGTGGTTTTTGTTTTCGGTTCTGTTTATGTGGTGGATTACATTTATAGACTTGAGTATGTTGAACCAGCCTTGCATCCCTGGGATGAAGCCCACTTGATCATGATGGATAAGCTTTTTGATGAGCTGTTGCCTTCAGTTTGCCAGTATTTTATTGAAGATTTTTGTGTCTATGTTCAATATGGATATTAGCCTGTCCTGAAGTTTTCTTTTTTTATTGAGTCTTTGCTGGGTTTTGGTGTCAGGATGATGTTTGTCTCATAAAATAATTTGGGAAGGATTCCCTCTTTTAGGATTGTTTGGAACAGTTTCAGAAGGAGTGGTACCAGCTCCTCTTTGTATGCCTGATAGAATTTGGCTGTGAACCCATCTGGACCTGGGCTTTTTATGGTTGGTAAGCTATTAACGGTTGCCTCAACTTCAGCCTTTGTTATTGGTTTATTCAGCGTTTCAACTTCTTCCTGGTTTAGGCTCAGGAGGGTATAAGTGCCCTGGAATTTATGCATTTCTTCCAAGTTTACTGGTTTACGTGCATAGAGTTGTCTGTAGTAATCTCTGATGGTAGTTTGTATTTCTGTGGAATTGGTGGTGATATCCCCTTTATCGTTTTTTATTGCATTTATTTGATTCTTCTCTCTTTTCTTTTTTATTAGTCTGGCTAACAGTCTGTCTATTTTGTTGATCTTTTCAAAAAACCAGCTCCTGGATTTTTTTTATTTTTTTGCAGGGTGTTTTGTGTCTCTGTCTCCTTCAATTCAGCTCTGATCTTGGTTATTTCTTGTCTTCTGCTAGTTTTTGAGGTTTTTTGATCTTGCTCCTTTAGCTCTTTCAAATTTGATGATAGAGTGTCGATTTTAGATCTTCCCTTGTTTCTCATGTGGGCATTTATTGCTATAAATTTTCCTCTAGACACTGCTTTAAATGTGTCCCAGAGATTCTGGTATGTTGTGCCTTAATTCTTGTTGCTTTTGAAGAACATCTTTATTTCTGCTTTCATTTCATTGTTTATCCAGTCAACATTCTTGAATGTTGTGCAGTTTTTTCCAGTTGTGCAGTTTCCATTAAGTTGTGCAGTTCTGAGTTAGTTTCTTCCTCCTGAGATCTAATTTGATTGCACTGTGGTCTGAGAGACTGTTACAATTTTTGTTCTTTTGCATTTGCTGAGGAGTGATTTACTTCCAATTACGTTGTCAATTTTAGAGTAGATGTGATGTGGGATGTTAAGTCTTTTTACATGTTGCTGGATTTTATTTGCTAGCATCTTTTTGTTCTTGAGAATTTCTGCAACCATATAAATACCAGTTATTGGGCTCTGATTATCCTTTTGTGCTGTGTTTGTCTGGATTTAGTATCAGGGTAATTAATACTTGCTTCATAGAATGAGTTGGGAAATGCTCCAACCTCCTGTATTTTTACAGGAGATTTTAAAAGAATGGTATTAATTCTTCTTTACATGTTTGGTAGAATTGACCATTCAAGCCAGCTTGGTCTGGGCTTTTCATTGAGAGGTTTGTACATACAAAATCAATGGTTTTACTTGTTAAAGGTCATATTTTAAAATTTTATTGTTGAGTCAATTCTGATAGTTTGTGTATTTCTATACATATTTCTATTTAATCTAGGTTATCTGATTTGTTGTATATGATTGTTCATATAATTACCCAATAATTTACCTTACATCTTTATTTTCCTAAAGACAACAGTAGTCCCCTTCTTTCATTTCTGTTATTAGTTTACATCCTCTCTCCTTTTATCTTCTTCACTTTAGCTAAAAGTTTGTTAATGTTATCAATTCTTTCAAAGAACAAACCTTAGCTTTTGAGGATTTTCTTTATTGTTTCTATGTTGTCTGCTTTATTTATTTCTTCTCTAATTTTATTATTTCCTGCCTCATACTTTATTGGGGCTTAGTTTTCTTTTCCTAGACTTAAGTTGAAATGTTAGGTTATTGATTTGAAATTTTTCTTAATTTTTAACATATGCATTTATATGTATCAAATTTTATCTAAGCTCTTCTGTCACTAGACTCCATAAGTTTTGATGTGTTGTATTATGTTCATTCATCTCAAAATAGTTTCTAATTTTGTTTTGTATTTTTTTCTGTGACCTGTTGGCTATTTAGAAGTGTGTTATTTAATTTCAACATATTTGTGAATTTTCAGTTTCTTTCTTTTATTAACTTTTAGTTTAATTACTATAGTTGAAAGACATACTGTGTATGATTTTAATTATTTTGAATGTAGTGAGGCACTGTTGTGGCCTAACTTATGGTCTATCCTGAAGAATTCCTCATGTGCACTTGATAGGAAAAATGTTTTGACTTTACAAAAGGCCAACTTATATTCGAGTAAAATGAAAGGATAGAAAATTACATGCCATGCAAATGATAATCAAAAGGGAGATGAAGTGGCTATATGACAAAAGATACTTTGAAACAAAAATTATTCCTAAAAAAAGAAGACATTCTACAATTACAGGGGAAAGTATTAGAAAAAAGATAATTCCAAACATATGTGACTCTAACAACAAAGCCCCAGTATATATGAAGTAAAAAGTGATGGAATTGTAAAGATAAATAGAAAATTCAATAATAATAACTGGAAGCCTAGATATTCCACTTTCAATGAGGGATAGAACAATTAGGCAGAAGATCAATGGGGAATCAGGAGGATGGAATGACACTATAAGTGAACTTGACCTAACAGACGTGCAGAGCATGTGATATAACAGCAGCAAAACATACATTTCCATCAAAAGATGCTATGGAATCCATGTCAGAGAGAAAGGAGACTATGTTCACTGCATTCTCAAAGAGCTTTCTGGCAAGACTGAACTGAGGAATGACAGAAGGAAGAACACGTGATTATCATGGGAAGTGGAAACATGCCAGAAAGTCAGACTGAGTAAAGGAGGATCTCAGAGGTTCATAATTCCATCATGGGACAAGTTCATTTATGCTTAAGGATTAGTGATTGACTGAAGAAATATGCAAGCAATATAAAATTTTATAAAATTTGACTCACTACCAAAATTATACCTACATTTTGATTTTCTATAATTTTCTGACTTCTGGTAGTGTATTTCATGTTAATTATACAGCATGTTAGGCTAATAACAGTACCAGCAACTCATGTCATGGTGACATGGAAACACTCTGCTGATTATTTTATGATTCACTGAGTGCAAAAAATGAAGGTCAGGCTTTAAATGCTCCAAGTTTTAATTTTTTTAGAAAACCTCATCCACTTTTGAATTAAGTGATGTAAATCTCAGCAGTATCACCATGCTGAGGGACAAATGCACACAGCCAGTGGTTAATTTAACATCTCAATCATAATATTCAAGATTTAAGGAGGCCTGCAACACATGTGAATTGAGATTTCAAATTCTGGACACCAGTAATAGCATACATACTCTTCAGCACTCACCCAAATCCCTTTACCAGGCCAGCTACAGGCATCCTCCATCTTCTATAAGCTAGTTGATTAAGGGTCACAGCTACCTCTTCTCCAGGGAGTTGTCACTGACTAAATAGGAGCTATTTGTCTTGTGGAATATGCACACTATTCCTCATCCCCATCCCTCTTTCTTCAGAATCAGTAACCAATGACAGATTAAAATGGCTGTTCCCTTTGTATCGAGGAACAAATCTCTAGTGTAATTGGTGCTCTAGAGCTTCCAGTGCAATCAAGAAAAGGTTAAACCTACATTTTTGCTCAGCTTCTTCCCCCAATCTATTCTGTTTCCTCCAGTTGCCTTCTCTGAAGTACATCTTCAGTCACTAGCACTTGAATCTCATCTCAGATTTTTATTCTAGAATATAAAAATGCATATCTCTGATTCAAGGGGGTGGAAGAAATCTTACATTTTTAAATGTCTACGATATCCTACTCAGTACAAGGAGAAGTGTTATTCTCATTTTATGTAAAAAAAGAAAAATCAGAATCGAAATCTCACACTATACCCTGACCCATTTGAGTGATAAGAAAAACTTCAAAACACTGAATTTGCAAAATTCGATTATATGAAATGTATCACTAAATCTTACTTTTTTATTATATTAAATTCACTCAGAAAAGCAAATCAGAGACCACTAAATGTGTTGTAGTACAGAGGTTGAGAAGCGAACTGTGGAGTCAGACTGCAGAGCTTTAAAGCCTGGCTCTGTCACTTACAATCTTTGTCACTATAGGCAAGTTAATTAATTTATCTGTACCTTAGTTCCCACATTTGTGAAATAGGAATAACTATAGCATCTCTCAGGTTTATTTTCAAAATTCATAAGTCTATTTGATTGTATAAACTGACAAGCTTGTGCAGAAATGTCAGAAATCTTTTATACTTGGAGGGATAAAAACTGTTTTATATTTACAGAGAAACTTTCGAAGTTTTCTTTGTTTAGCAGATAAATATAATAAAATAAAAAAATGCCTAATAAGATGGAAATTCACCAGGAAAAAAAATCAATTATCAGATATATAATTTTTATTTAAAAAATGTTATGTACTTATAATATGGAGTCTTTACAATATTCACTCAAAAAGTTAGTTAAAACAAACTTTGTTCTTTTATCTTGAATGTCCAGAAACAAATATGAAACCAAAATAATTTTTAAAAATAAAATTGATTGGATTCACAGAAAATCAATGCTCTAACAGCCTTAATTATGTGTGAAACCAGATCCCTTCTTGGATGAGAAAAGAAAAATGACTGTACCTAAAAGATATGACCATCAATATTTCACTTCAATTATTGTTGATGAAACTATTTCATTAAATATATGATACTCCATGTTTTTTCAAAAAAATTCCCTAAACTTCACCTTTCTTTTATTTGCTTTTAATAACATCTCAAAAGTAAATATTTTCATTTTTCTCCACTATTCTCTCAAAACTAAGTATCTGTGTCCAAAATAAGCAAAAACATAAAACTCAGATCAGGAAGTTCCTGGATCAACATCTTCCTGGGATCTATCCTCTTAAAAATAGGATCCAACAAAAATTTTTAAAAACTGACAGATACCGTGTTTCTAGAAATAACAGGTGTGTTTATCTCATTCATTACTTGAGTATGTAGTTAATTACTTCAATCAACCATACTGTTACAGATACAACAGGTATTTGCTGAGTATCTGGTAGGTTCGTGGCAGTTCCTAGGTAGTGAGTAGTACAGTAGCAGGTAAAGTCCTTGTGTCTTGGAGCTTACGTCACTAGGTAAATGTGTGTTAAACTAATATGAATCAAACAAGAGAATTATAGTTTGTGATTGTTTCTATGAAGGATATGAACTATGTACTATCATAGAAAGTAACTGAAACATTTGTGCAGATTTGGAAGTTGTTTTAAGAAGTTGAGTTTTCAAAAATAAAAATAAGATGTCAGGAAGAGTTGGAAAAAGAACCAAGCATAAGGAAGAGCAGGAGCAAAGGCTCTGATTAGGAAAAGACTTGGGGTGTTCACGAAGGTGACAGAAAGTAATCATTGCTCATGAAGCAAGCTGAGTAAGTAGCAAAACGTGAAGTTGGAAAGGAAGGCAGAATTTGGGTTATGTAGGTTCATGTAGTCTGATAAGAAATTTTAACTTATATATAAAAGCTTTTAAGCCACTGAGATACTAAGTAGGACATGATGTGATTAAATTAAAAATTAATTAAAAAAGCTGATTCTCTGTGTCTACAACATATTGGAAAATAAGTAAGAATAAAATTATGAAAAATGAATCAGACACTGACAAATCTAGTGAAGAAATGATGGCGGCTTGGAAATTTTGTGACAGTGGTGAAGACAAGTGGACAAATGTAGAATATTTTGGAAGGTAAATTAAAAAGTCTGTTGATATTTGGAATATGGGTAGGGAGATGAGATAAGCAGAGGAATCAACTAGACTTTTAATTTAATAATTAATGATATAATGGGAAACACCAGGGAAGGTAGAGAGGTGGAGAGGAAAGAAGAGAGAACTCCATATTAGTCTTATTAAATTTAAGATGGTTCCAACCAACATCTCAGCAGAGACATTAAGCAGTCACTTGAAAATGAAAATTTCAGTATCAGGAGATAATTCCAGACAAGATATACAATTGGGTGACATCAGCATATAGATAGAATTTTGAGCCTTGACACTGGGCAAGCTTCTTTAAATAAGGAGTGTAAATATATAAAAGAAGCCAAGTAAAGAGAATGTTTCAAGCAAGACCGCTTAGATTTGGAGAAGAATAAGGATGTCGAGATGTTAATTATATTTTTTTAAAAAATAAGTGGCTTTGGTGCTTTCTGACAGGAGTAGATGTGGAGATTCAGAGGAATATACAGATAAAACCAGGAACAGATAAATTAAGAACAAATACCAATTGAAGAAATATGAACATATCAGTGTAAATCACATATTTGAAAAATATATTGTGAAAGGATGCACAGAAATAGGTTTGTGACTGAAGGGGCCTGTAAAGGAAGAAATGCTTTTTTTTTAAGATGAGAAATGCTAATATACGTTTTATGCTGATTAAAAGAAAAGACTGTTGATTTCTGGAGAAAAAAATACTGGAAATCAGGAAGACGAAATATTTTCAGAAAGAAGAGAGTCAATAAAAGCATGAGAGGTATAAAGATTTGGATTTTATATCAGCAGGATAATTTCTTCCATTAAAACAGGAAAGAACACACAGAAAGTGGTTAGAGATACAGGTTTTAGCTTACAGATTTGACTAATGCAGGATGAAAAAGGTGTACTCTAATTGCTGAAAATTATGAGATCTAGGGCAAAAGAATCTTTGATAAGGAATGCTATTTTTAAAGGATAAAATTGGAATTGGTTAGATAACGAGATGATTAGAATGATGAGAAGAAAGGGCAGTGGCCCACCTATCTGCGAAATACTTGTAACTGGATTCAGATTACTTCATCTTTGATACTTGTCAAAAAGGGCGACTCTAAAGCTAATGTGAAAGAAGAAGTAGAAATATTTCAAAGGCACATAGATATATAATATGAAGACCTTGGACTCCTTTTGAAGGGTTGGAAATTGTAATTTGTTATGTCACACTGTCTCTTAATCTATTTTTTGTTTTAAATGAGAATGCCTCTTTCTTCAAAATCTCTATTAAATCCACTAACAACTTTTAAAATTCAAAGATGCTTTCTAGCTGAATCCTTTATTTGAAAATGTTTTCTTCTACTTGAAGACTGTAAAAAAATTCAAAACATGTTACCAGTGTGTCAGTTACATGGTTTTAGTGCAAGTAAAATAACTTTCAGTTTTTACATTTTTGGAAACATAGCACACATGGATAAAAATGCTAAAATATAAATGTACAATGTAATGAGTTACTATGCTGTGAACACTTATATATCTGTCAGGAAAGATAAAAAACTATTACTAGTCCCTTAAAAGGTCCCCAAATGCCCCTTATTGGTGACAATACCCATTCTTCCTCTCAGAGTTAACCTAAATTTATCTTTGTAGTTTTACCTTAATGGCATATCTCCAAATAATGTGGTTTATTTTTGCTGTTTTAAACTTTATATAAATAAAATCATAGGGTATGTTTTCTTTTGTGTATAAATTATTTTGCTGAAAGCTGTTTTTAATACCTATTCATGTTGTTGTTGCCTATGTATTTTTAACTCTTTCATATATGTGTTCTAATTTATAAATATAACCTATTTTTTAAACCATTCCCCTATGATATAATACATTTCCAGTATGGGGCTACTATAGAAAAAGATACTATAAACATTCTTCTACATGCATTCTAGTGAAACTAAATACTCATTTCTGGAATTTATAAAATGATAAAAACTAATAGTCAAAAGGTAAGACTATCTTCAACATTAGTAAATAACATCAAACTGGTTCAAAGTAATTGACTTACATTTCACCAATATTTTTAACAGAATTTCTGTTATTCAGCACTTGATATTCTTGCTAACACTTGATAATATCTACTTTTGTATTTTAACCATATTAGTTGGGTGTATAACAGTATCCCATTGTTGTTTTGCCTTGTTATTTCCCTAATTACTACTGAAAGGGGATTGGTTGTGAATGGTTTCCAGTAGTTAGAAGACAGAGATGTTGCTAAATATTCTATAAAGCACAGGACAGCTCCAAAACCAATAATTATCTGGCCCCAAATGTCCATAGTGCTGATGTTGAAAAACTCTGACCTAGAGGACACTGAAAGATTTCCAAATATTACATGCTGTACATATGGGTGACAGTGAATTTGTGCTAGTTTGATTTAGAAATATAATTCATCAATCAAAGACGATGAAGCAGTAAGAATTTTAGAAATCATGTAACTTGACCTTCTTATTTGATGATTAAGAAAACATGATATTTAAATTGTTATTTGCCCACCTAGATATCTACTTGTTGCTTTAATAAAAATCCTTTTCATTTCTCAAGTTATGTTAGCATCTTGTGTAATCACAATTCAATTTACTGGATAGCTTCCTGTTTCAGAAAAAAAAGATTACTTATCTTCTACATGATAACATTCTTATTGGAGTTCAAGAGAAAATATATACTTGTTTTTCAATAAATTTTGCTTGATAATCATAAAAACGAACTATTACCATTGAATTAAAAAAATCATCATATGTTCTTCATCAAATTTGCAGTGAAATATAAAAAGGGCAGGCTAAAATAAACTTTGATCATAGAAGTCAATTATACACATATGGATAATCAAGCTTCATTTGTGACTACAAAAAAAAAATTCACTCCATTGTAAACTTAATCACCTTTGCTCATTTTCAGTGTTCTCAAAAGTGATTCAAATTTTGCTTGTAAGGGCTGACTAAATGATTAGTGTATAAACTGGTTTAATATTTATTAGAAATAAGCATTAAAAACATTTAACCTTGAAATATTTCTACATATTTATAACCTCAAATGGAAATGTTTTCTGGAATAATTTCCACATCATTCAATACATTTTAGGATTTTTAGAAGTTTTCTGCTTCCAGGAGGTCCATCTGCATTAATGGCTTTATGTGATCATTGAGACTCCCATTAAAACTCAGAGTGGAATGATAGGCTTCCATTAGACCCTGGATAAAACACATTCCTCCACTGCTGACCTTATTTTCGGAAACTTCTCTGTAAAGCCTGACTGAATTATAGGCTCCTGATCCAGCTTAAAGATTCCCCTGAGTCCTGATAATTTTGGGAAACATTTTGTACAGTTCTGTGTCCTTTCAATGTTATTTTGTAAAAGAGAAAGCAATGTTCCTTCCAAAATATTTTCTTAACGGCCAGATAAAAATTACATATATTTGAAATGAGTTGACCTCATTTTTTCACACGCTACTGGCCCTAAATGCAGAAGTCTGTTTGAAAGTAGTTACGTGTTTAAATTTATACTTACTACACCCACCCAAAGGGTTTGTTTATTTTAATCAGTGTGATCAGTAGCCCTCTCTTGCTGTCTGCCCTGGAGAGCAGCTTGCAGTTATTACTTCCACCACTGAGATCTGACACTGTATATCGTCTAAATGGGACAGATGGAGCTTGTCTAAGGTTGTATTTCATCAGCCATATCCTTGGCTAGCCTCCCACAGACATCAGAGTAAGGCAGACTGATGCCCGATCTGTTATTTATAAAAAATGATTTAATATTAAATTACAAAATGCTATTGACACAATTATAGGAGAGAAATTCATAGTGCCAGATTTAGTATTATGGAAGTTTCTCTGACATCATAAAATCACGATCAACCACTTTATTCATGCATCAGCATCTTACAATCAAAAAATATGAGAGACCCTTGATCCTATTAAGTAAAACATTTGAGGGTAACCATGAGGGAGGGTTTTGGTTTTTGGTTTTGTTTTACCTGTCCTTTTCTTGGAAGAGTAAATCAGACTTAAAAATGATGACTTCACTGCAGGGGAGACAACTTTCAGTAAGTGGATTCACTGGTTCTTGAGTATTAAATGTCACAGACTGACCAAAAGCTAGAGATAAATAGTGGCATGGCCAAAATGTTCCATAAGGATGTTTCATTAGGTCTAATTTTCTACTCCTAATTTTTCATAGAAGAATCTATTTTCAATTTTCAGAAAAAGGCAAGTTGCTACAAATGTTGTGCAAAAGAATTGATACTGGTGTAAAAGGAATATAAAATGCTAACGTTAGATCTCTGAAGGCTGTCCATTATTTTGCTTGAAGACACCTACATGTAAGACAGCACTGCATATCACATATCCACACTCAGTTTATTATGTTTGTCCTTACATATACTTCTTCACTTCTAAAAATCCTAGATTCTGTATAGTGTGGTATTGATGTTTTTTAGGCATATATCTTTTGTTTCCCTAAAGAGAAATAAATTATTTTGAGGTAAATACTCTATTTAATACTATGTGTTCTCCCCCATTGCACCAAGCAGAGAAACGAGCCCAATGGTAGCTATTTCATAAATACTTGTAACACCAATGAAAACTCAGTGACTAAATCGCTTAAGAGCAGAGGCAAATGTCTAAACCACATGAATATATTAATAGATTTTAGTCTTATTAGATACAATGAAAAATGAAGATAGAGAAAAACTCATATTTCTATAACATTTCATTTTAATTTTGCCTCTGTTATACTTTATTGTGAGAAGCAAAAACCAAAAGAGTTTAGAAAAGAAGGGTAGGTGATACCAAAACAAAAATAGAAAACAGCAATAGAGTGTAACAAATACAAAGATAATGGTACATGTCAGGCATTAGAGTGGCAGGAAGGATGCAGTGATCAGTTTTCTCAGATGGGTCAGAGAGGAAATACTTGATCTGGGTCTTGAGACGTGAATAGAAATTCAACCACTATATGGAAAAAAAATCCAAGTGCAATAGTTGTTTCTGGCTCTATGTGTTGCAGTAGAAATTAAGATAGAGAATGTATTGATGATTACTAGAAATTAATAAGAATTTTCAAGGATAAACTGAAGTCAGAAAGATGTGTACAATTTAAATAAATGTAGAAGTATAAACTATACATGGCTCTAAGAAATAAGAATCTTGTTTATGAATGAGGTTAACTGTGGCCAGTTTTCATAAAGTGAAGAAAGGCAATCCAAAAAACGTATATGCAGAACTACATAAACACCTAACTTCAATAAATTCACATCTGTCATCAAATGATTGTCAGTTGCCAAATATCATCTTTGAGACACTCACTTTATTTTTATATATCCTGCACTATCTAGCAATCACCATTTTACACAGATGGAATTAATGACTGCTAGATATTAAAGAAAATATTTTACTAAAAATATATTTGCAGTTTCTAGTGAATTCACCAAGATAATAATCCAGTAAGAAATCTGGAAGTCAAACAGATAAAATAGCTCATCAATAAACTAATATCTGCTAAAAGAGTTTTATCTCTGGTATTAGGTCATATCATGCAAGAACAACTTTCAGAGACATTTATTCAGTAAGGAAGTGCCTAAGAAGCTTAAATTGGAATCCATTCCTAGACAAACATGGTTGAACTTATATGAACAGCAATGGATCAGCAATAGTAAAAAATACATATAATTCACAAAAGATGTATTGGCATAATCTCCTATGGTACATCTGGTGCCTTTAGATAGCTAATAGAACTGATTTGCCAGGAATGACATGTCAAAATCTTAAGAGAAAATGACTCCTGCCAGATGTCACCTATAATCACTTTCTGCTGGTTCTAATATCTGTCTCTCTCTGGATGGCCTGAATCCATTCGGGCAGACACAACACAGAGAACATTGTCAGCAGACATTATAAATAAATGGGAGGTGTACATAAAAATATTGCCAGCAAGTAGGTCATGTCACAAACCTCAATATGTGGAATTTGAAAAGTAACTTTGTTCTATTTCATTTAAATGTCATCCAAACTGTTTAAAGTATTTCATAATAAGAATGACTTTCATAGTAAGAGAGTTTTTAAACTTATAAGTGGACTTACAGTTTTTGGTCTTTGGAGCTAAGGAACTACTTTGTCCAAGCCTTTCCTCATTCTTGTATTATTGCAAGAAATAGTTATTAATATTCTATACCTACTATGTGTCTACACTGAACTAATACATTCGAGGGATAAAAGAGGTGAATCAGATAAAGATACTAACTCCACAAAGCTTGAGATAAATTAACACAAATGAACCCACAGAAATGAGAAAAACCAAAATATTCACCAGTCACAGGAAATTCTTTCTAGGAAAAAGTTCAAATTGTATGCAACTAAAGTAGACCCTGATCAAGCCTGTGTTTCCTGATACCAATTCAATTTTCTTCTAGTTTCTATTTCTATCTTCTTAACATGCTTTGGAAAACTCTTGAAATTCCTCTGTTAGGAATGATTGTTGTTTCTGAAAATTTAAAGAACAACAAATCCCAGACCTTGGAAATATATCTGAAAATTTAAAGAACAATAAATCCCAGACTTTGGAGATATATCTATATTTGAGTGTATTTTCTTATTCATAATGTTTTTGCTTTCCTCTAGACACTGTTTTTCATGTTTATTCTTTGACAACTACCCTGCTAAAATCCACTGGAGTATAAATTTCCAAGTGTACTATTTTGAGGGATTTTATTAAGCAAAATATAATTAAACCTCAAAGGAGAAAAAAATCTTTTCCATTTATGACAAAGGCTCTTCTATCTTTTTTGTATCATATTCATTCATCAGCCCCAGTCATATCAGTGTGCACTGAAAGATTAGCCCATGGGGCAAGAAGCAGTCTTTCAGATCTGTGTTGTTCAGTGTCTAGCTCATGCTTGGCACTTCGCAGGTACCAACTGGTCTACCTTAATAAACGTCAAAAAAATAAAAATAAAGACGTCAAATGTACTCCACTGGGTTAAACTATATTCTCTTCAGACTCAGTTGCCACAACGCAGGGACCTGTTGAGTTGGCAGGATTTTTTTCTTGACAGCAGAAATCTCAAGTTGGACACTGTTTTGCCTTAAAATAAAGATTTATTAGGTAATAGCAAAACATTTTATTATAAGAAGGGCAATCAAAGAATGAGGTAGTTCTCAAAACGACTAATTTATAGAATGATAATGACTCAATTTTTCTTTCTTATGTGGGTTTAGAAGCAGAGTGCTTTTACAAGTATTAACAAGGGCTTCATATTTCAGTCTTTCAGTTATATATCTCAATTCTTCGCCTTTACAATCTTTCTCATGATGCTGTTCTGCAGCCTAGAATAAGGATCAGGAAAACACACACACACACACACACACACACACTCTTCATCGTTCCCACTATAATCACTCTGTTTTTAGTTTATAACTATTTTAGTCCTGGTGCCTCTCTCTTTCTTTACATTCAATGTCCACAAATCTTAGCTGGGCATCCTATTTTCTAAGCCTTTTTCTGAGAAGGATTACGTACAAAATCTCAAAGTGGGAAACAAACTTCAAGCCCAGTATGTCTATCTGTGTGAATTGTGACAATGAACTGAAACCAGACGGAGAGCTGACAGTCTTGGGAAAGGAGCATACAACAAGTATTCAAAATTAACATTCATCTACATCTGAGATACAGCTCCTCATAAGCATGTCCAAAATCTCACAATGTTTCTTATATCTAAGATTGCACATATCAAAATGATGCATAAGAATGTAATGCTTTGGCAATTCCCTTCTAGAAAGAGAACAGATTCCCTTCTAGAAAGAGAGCAGATTCTTTTTTTCTATAAAAAGTCATCTTAAGATTATAATAGAATCTTTTGAGCTCAGAAAATCATTGTGCCATGGGGATTTTATTATGTTTACATCACTTCATTTTATCACTTTGTGCATCTTTCATGATTTATACTATTCTGGTTTACATAATAGATTTAAATAAGGCACAAATAACACCCTGCCTAAAGTTTTAGTTTTGAATGCATTGTGTGACAGTAAAGAAAGCATAGTTTGGAGCCAAACAGGCCTGTTTAATTCAGTTTCTTCACTTACTAGCAGTATAATCCTTAAAAAATCACCACTTTTATAAAACTTGCTGTCTGTGAAGAGCAGCACTAGGCCTTTCCTGAAATGGCATTGGATGATGACTAAATGAGAGAAGAGACATTAAATCTTTAGCTCTGTGCCTAAATAGAATCACAAAATAGTAGAATGTGTATTATATGCATGTATTTGTAGGTATGCACCTGTACATAGGTCAGTGGACAGAACCTGGGTGGAAATACAGTGTTCTGTTTTGTTTTTTGTTTTGTTTTGAGACAGAGTCTTACTTTGTTGTCCAGGCTGGAGTGCAATGGCATAATCTCGGCTCATTGCAACCTCCTCCTCCCCAGTTAAAGTGATTCTCATGCCTCAGCCTCCCAAATAATTGGAACCACAGATGTGTGCCACCACACCCAGCTAATTTTTGTATTTTTAGTAGAGACAGGGTTTTGCCATGTTGGCCAGACTGTTCTCAAACTCCTGTCCTCAAGTGACTCACCCGCCTCAGCCTCCCAAATTTCTGGGATTACAAATGCATAGCTGTTATTTGATTGGATTTCAAAATGCATATCTCCATGGGAATGCTGTCATATATGCTATCTATGCCCATAGATTAATTCACAAAATCTGTTTAAATAAAAATCTACCTCAAAAATCCATTACATGAATAAATAGGCAAAATCTAGTAACAAAATACGTTTGCAGAATTTACTGTGAATGACTGGTACAAAACTCGAAAACTCTAAATCCTTGAACTGAAAGGTCAGGATTGGGGTAGGAGCTGGAGCAAGTGTGGAAAAAGAGTCATAAGAAGCTGTCTGTGGTGACCTCATCATGATCCCATTACAAGTCTTCCAAGTGCCTCAATAGGTGACAACAGCATTTCTTCTGTCACCTTGTGCTTTTTGCCAAAACCTTCTTTGCTATCATTTACCATCACCTTCCACTTAAGCCCAGAATATGGACCCAGAGCTCATCCCATAGTTCCTGTACTTAAAATCTCCACTGTGATCTGTCACTATGTGGATCAAAGGGAAAATTTACAATTCAAAAAGCTTCCTCCCTGGCCAGGCCACTTCCTTTGCTCTCTACTCTTCTTGCCTTTTCTCCTCCCATTACTCCTGACTTCAAAATGCACAGACCTTTCTGAAGGGATGGCTACACATCATGAACCGTGGGTGGACTAGTTTTTTTAAGCAGTGGATGATAATGAGACAGGGAAAGTTGTAGACCAGAGGTGGCAGTGAGCTACCTAGCACACTGATGATTTCTCAGTGACGATTATGGCATAAAAACCACCATTAACCTGGTATAATTTTCAAAATAGACTATATCATTTTTCACAGACAATACAAGCTAAAAAAAATAACCCATATTTCCAAAGATTTCATCAAAAGAGTAAATTAGGAACATCTTAATAATAGGTGCTGCATTTTCCCTGGCTCTTTTCTATACCAGGAAATGTGGGGCCTTCAACCCTTCATCAGCAAGAGTTGCCGAGACTCCCTAAGCCATGCATCACAGTTGCTGAACACAAGCCCTCTCTAGCACAAAAGCATCAGCCGTGGTACTTTCTTGTTCCCACACCCTCCGCTGCCCTAAAGCAGAGTCAGGGTTCTCCGATGCGATCTTGAGCATCCACCCATGAGCCATCTCCTGGCAGACTCTGATGTCTTCTTTCAAAGCATTCCTAGCCTCCTGCTGCTATAGCAGACCCTTGATGTCCTTAAGTTACCCTGTATTTCCTGAAGCAGAGAGATCATGGTTCATCTTCACAAAATGGTGGTGGGGGAATAAAGGGTAGAAATCCATTTCTGCTCCTCCTTGCTTCACACATCACTTTATGAAGCAGGACTTCTTATGCTACAAACCACTCAAGGTTCCCTGTAGAAGAGGTTGTTCAGTTTCTGTCTACCACAGCTCTCTTCGCAAGGCTGGAGTCTGAAGACAGATTTCTCCATGCAGCTCCCAAATGCCCTTTCCTTAGACATGTGTAAGCCTTTCTTTCAAATATCCTTATGTGAATGTAATTCCTGGAAGGACCAATACATGTCTGATATGTTGAGAATAGTTTGGACTAAAGCTAAAACTTCCACTACATGAAGAATATATCAGAAAAGGATGATAAAAAACATACTAGAATATTTTTAGCTTCATTGGAAGTGGTCATATTACACCATGTAAATAACATTAAGTGTTGTCATATTTTGAATGCTAGTGACACCTTTGTGGTGATAAGAATTGTCACTGTTTACATCTGCAGTTGAATTCCCATTCTGTTATGTCTTGCGGTCACTATAATAATTTGGTTAATTTGAACCATAAAGGTTCTTTAAACATTGTTTTACATTTCAATGTCTTTATAGGCTATAATGTGATCTCCTGCTGATTGGCTGCATTCACAGACACTCACTCAAACCAACATTTACTAATAACAATAATATGAACACATAATCTTGAAGATCTTAGGAATCAAAAATGGAAAGACATATAATTCCTATCCTCAAATAGCTTATAATTTTCTAAGAAACTATATTCAAAAAACATACTTAAACTACTTTAAAGATGCCTATGCTGGTTGAGTGTGGTGGCTCACGCCTGTAATCCCAGCACCTTGGGAGGCCAAGGTGGGCGGATCATCTGAGATAAGGCGTTCAAAACTAGCCTGGCCAACATGGAAAAACCCCATCTCTACTAAAAATACAAAAAAATTAGCTGGGCATACTGGCGGGCACCTGTAATCCCAGCAACTTCGGAGCCTGATGCAGGATAATCGCTTGAACCCGGGAGGCAGAGGCTGCATTAAGCTGAGATTGCACCACTGCACTCCAGCCTGGGCAATAAAAGCAAAACTCCACCTAAAAAAAAAAAAAAAAAAAAAAAAAAAAAATATGCCCGTTTTTAAATTAAAAAATTGAAATAAAAAAAAATTAAAAAAATAATTTTTCAAGTTAAAAAAAATGGGGTTTAAAAAAAACATAAAAAAAAATAAAAAAATAAAAAGAAAAT